>PKMM01026164.1:419780-466319 GCA_002933915.1 Eutrema heterophyllum | reverse complement strand
TGATTTAGGATGATCTTGGATGAGTCTTTCACTTAGGTTGGTTCTTAATGCTAGATTTGACATGATAAACCGAAACCTAGTACTACACCTTAGATTAGTTAGATTTTTGGTCTCATCCCATGCATTAGGGATAGATTCGAGTAAGCGGTGTTAGTACTAGATTAGGATTGTTCATTCGTTTCTAGATCTTAGGCATTTCACTCATGACCCGAGTTTAAATGAATTGTTTGACCCGAACCTTTTGTGAGCTATGCATATCATAGCCAATGGAAGTTGATGTTTAGGGTGTTAGTGAACTAATTGGAATTGTTTCTTAATGCTTGGTGATTATTTAATCACAAATGGAAATTTGTTCTTGATTAGATAATTAACAAAGTGATTAGTGCCATGGAAATAGATTAGTCATATTTGTGAGTTCCATGTTCTAAGATAGTGATTAATGCCTCCAAATGATTCATTGTTTGATCGTTACCCATCTCATTGATAGCTTAATTCATGATCCAACATTTTAGTTTTGTGTTTTGTTATCTTTCTTGCATTTTGTTTCCTTTCTCATAAATATAAAACCCCCAAAAAAAAATTTGCTCTAGCTTAAGAAGTTTCTTACATTCTTAGTGCTTCAATCTTAACCCCTTATGGATTGACATCTCAAGTACTATAATGACATGAGTACACGTGGCATAATTGACACGAAAATATCCCGTATCATGTACTCAAATTTCTCTTAAAAAAAAGAAGAGAAGCAGTGAGTCACGGTCCCGAATCTTCTCATTTATTCATTTTCTTATAAATTTTGTTACTCAATGTACGGTTAATTTGTCAAATGACCATATTCCTAGTAGGTTTATTTTCTAGAGAACAAAAGAAAAACACTAATCCTCTCAAATGATTCAACACAACATACTGGCGTCTTATGTTTGTGCTTAGTCCACTATTCAGTTCTATTATTGACCTAGTTGGTCACAAAAGCTAATGGAATGCAAATCTAAATCCAAGTTGCTTTAACCAACAAAACAAAAAAAAATCAAAGTTACTTTTTCAAGTGACTTTTTTTCCTTTCCACCACAAAAGTTGCAAAGATTTGAAATCAATACCCACATATATGTTCAATTCAAATTTAACATCTTGTGGAACTAGCTTTAATATCCGAAATAGAATATTTCTACATGTATCAGGTTTTGAAATTTATATACGAATTGTCTTACAATTTTAAAATCCGAAATGGCATTTTGCGATTTTACGATTCATTTAAACAAATCTATATATCCAATTACACATACAGACAAATCCATTGGCACGCACAATAAATTTTGATTTAAAACAAAGATACATATTATTGGTAACAAAGATCGATTCATACACATGATATATATTACTCACTTACGATCAAGAACCCAAACGGCAGGCGTGAAAACGGACCCGAACCATAACTTTCCATCATCTCTCTCATAAGCCTCACTTACATACTGCATAGTCTTCCCTTCTCTATCCTCAAGTATCTCAAGGATCTCCCCGGTCTCGCCGGAGATTTTCACGGCGATCCCATGCGGCTTAAATCCGTTCATTAATGCAATCAACAAGTTCAAGTTCACTGTCTTTTCAACTAATTTCCCGAGCCACGGATTATTAATCATCAATCGCCCTATCGGGTTTTTCTTGCAGTGTATGCCAAGCCAGAAGTCCCCCGTCGGTGTCAAGCGGATGTTGTCGGGGTAACCTGGAACCTTCGCAAAGATATCGCGGGTCCCGGCTTTGGGACCTTTGATCCAGTATCGGTGGACAAGGCCTGTGCCTGACTCACATGAGATTAGAAAAGATCGGTCTTTGTTTAGAGCCAAACCGTTATTACAAAGGAGATTGTCCATAACAACTTTGGCCTCTTTCGTCTTCTTATCGTATCTGATTACTCTTCCCGACCGCTCGCCGTTAGCAGACACGTAAAATACATCCCTGACCAACAAAAATCGCGTAAGGTTTAAGTTCAAATTGTTTCAGACGCTAATTTTTGCGTTAGCATATTTATATATGAAAAAAAAAAAAATTGTTTAACATGCTTAAACTTGTGGTCCATTTGAAAAACACAAAACAAACACACACTAAAACGACAGAAACGCAAACAAACAATGGAAATGCGACGATCGTATAAGTATAAGTAGGTAAAGCCTTACCTGAAATGATACTTGTCACTACTATCATTGAAGTAGAAAACATCTTCCTCTTCGTCGATATCCATTTGGTTCGCGAACATTACTTTTCGACCCTCGGCCTGGTCCACGACCAACTTAGCCAAGCCTCCCTCTGGTCCAACCTTCATAACCCCAAGGTAACCATCGCAGATGTACAAATCTCCTGTTTTCTTCTCGAAACTAAGTCCCAGTGGTCTTCCACAAGTAGGCACTACTTCATGCCTTGAACAATTCCCTCTACATACAACAAGAAAAATATATTATTGTTCTTATTTAAACAAATTTTTGTTGGTCATTTCAAATAACCTACATGATGAAAATATATATTTTGACATTTTCTATTAGATTAAAAAATGAAAAAGCTTCATAAAGCCGCAAAGAATTGGGTAACCCAAATCTACAGCCTTCGAGTTTAGTATATTAAATATTTTCTAAGATAAATTAAATTATTTATATATCAAGTATTCATTCAATTAAACCAAAAGAAGTCTATGATAAGTTTTACTTTTTTTTTTCTTTTTTTTTTCCAACAATCTAAGTTACTTATAAGGACAAAATAAAGAGACTTGATAGTTGATACTAAACTACAAAAGATCACAAGAATATTATATCAGACCCTAAATCTATTTATAACACTACATCCGATTCGCCGCAATAATCAGACAACTGATCCAAAGTCCCCCTAGCTAGTCCTATAGAGAAAACAATAAATGAATATATATTTTTCCTCAACTTATTGGTTATTTTGCTTTTTCATGTGTCGGTGTGTTCTAATAAACGCTGTAATAATAATCAATAAATAGAACACCTGTGAGGAGATGTGTAAGCGAACTCAACCCAGCCGAGATCATCGCCGCGCCACTTGAGGATACGGCCGTCCACGACGGCAGCATAAGGACCTCCTCCTTGTGGGTCCCACTCGATGCTCTCTGGTCCATCAACAGGAAGTGGTATGGTCTTAGCCATCGACAATACATTTTTGGTGCCATTTAAATTGTCCGGCGCAATTATGGTCTGATATGAAATCACGGCAAAGACGGCCAAAACGGCCGGAGCGGCGGCCCAAGTCGGAACTTTCTGACTAACCGGCATTCTTTTTTACCGGAGGAAAATATCTTTGTTGAAGAGACGTGATTGTGTAACACTAACTGTTGTTAGCTTTCATACGTACACCTAGTGACATATAACTATATATATAACATCAAAACGTAAATAAAAAATGACAAAGGAGTCTAGATGTTTCTATTGTTGTGTGGATGAAGAGATATACACGTATTGCCATTTCTCTTGAAGTGCCAACTAACTACTATGAATTAAATACATGTGTGGAATCAACGAAAGCGACGATGTTAGTTTTAGGATTGAAACTTCCTTTTTTGGACTTAGGTTGTAATTATTGAAACTTGAAAAAACAAAAAAAATGGAAAATCGCATAAAAAATCCTTAAAATTGAACTTACTAGCATTTTAAACTCTGACACTTTATCATTCTCACTCTGAACCTTAAAGGTAACAAAATTGACACTTCAAACCCTCAAATTAGGTTTTTATTATGCGCCGCCAAAATTTTAAATGGAACAGTTAACTCCGTTGATTTAATTAAAACGTGGTTGTTTTTTTATTATATTTAAAATCGAAAAAGAGTAAAAATAGAAAGGAATCAAAATTTAAAAACAAACATGAGTAACAAAAATATGAGTAAATATAGAACCCGACGACAAAAAATCAAAAAATAGAAATCCTCAAATCGATTTGGGGATTTAGGGTTCCTGAAAAAGTAAATTCAAGAAGAGGCAAGTTCGAGAAGAGGCAAGTGATATGGGTTACGATTCGAGGTCTAGGAGGCACATTAGAATGAATCGAGGGCAGAAACGGTTCGAGAAGATTAGACAAATTGTAAGTCTTTTTCTTTGACATGATTCGAATTGATATGGGTTACGATTCGAATTCACATGTTACGATTCGAGAAGAGACAAAATGATATGGGTTACGATTCAAATTCATAGGTTAAATCCTAAGCAAGTCGATAACTTTATTGAAAATGAAAAAAAAATCTTTCACTTTCACATGATTCGTAGGTGAATAATCGTATGTATATTATCATAGTTGCGATTGGATAAACGGTTATGTGAATATTGGGGTTCTGTGTGATTATTGGCAGATGGCTAACAATGCTAGTTCATCTACGAGTGAATACAAGGATGACAAAGGTGTTGTGTGCGATTGTAATCGGCCATCAAAAATTGTAAAAGCTTGGACTGATGAAAACACTGGGCGTAGGTTCTACAACTGTACATGGCGTAAAATGTGTAACGAATATGAATCTTGTAACTTTTTTCGTTGGTTTGATGAAGAAAAACCACACGGGTGGCAACATCTAGCATTGTTGGAGGCAAGAGATATCATTCGAGAGCAAAAAGAAAAGATTAGGAATTTGAAACAAGAGATGGCATTCAAGAATGAGTTTTACACTCCTATCATCTCTGTAAAACGAAGAAATAAGGTTACACATCGAACCCAAAAAATTTCTAAATTCAACAAGAGTTCACAAATCCAGAAATTCCAACATATCATTCTGTTGATACTACTCGAAACAGTACCAATCTAAAACAAAATCATTACTGTATACAAAGCAAACAAGCTTACAAATCCAACATTAATTCGAAAATCCAGAAACTCGAAATCCATAAATTCAAAATCAAAAGGTAAGAAAGAGGAATCGAAATCCAACATGTACTCGAAATCATTCATCTGATACTCGGAATCAAATTAAAAATAGCTCGAAACCAGATCGAAACAAGCTCATCGAAATCGCAAACCAGCTCGAAACAAGCTCATCAGCTCAAAACCAGCTCAAAACTATCGAAACGAACCCTAAGTGAAAGATTGAACCGAATCGAACTTGAAATTCCAAAGAGGAAACCTCATCGAAATCACAAACCCATGAAAGAAATCGCAAAGCTTCTAAAACCCAGAAATTGGAAACAAGCAAAACATGTCTAATTGAAAGATTAAGTTGACTCTTACCCCATCTAGACTCTTATCTTCTTGATTCTTCTTCCTCAATCGCACTTTATGGGTTTTTTCTATCACAAACCCTAAATCGATTTGTTTTTTTTTTGTTTTCTTGTCTTTGAGACAAAACCAAATTTAAAATTTTATTTGCATTAAACACAAGTTCTATTTTATTGGATAGCTAGGTGGGGTGACATGTTTTGGTGTAAAAATTAACAAAATAAAAATGCAATATAATATTCCACAGTAACCTCATTGGAAAAGACTCAACAGCCCCCCATTTACTTTACACTATATTCACAAACCACAACACTAGCATCTACTTTTTCTTATCTTCTGACAAACTATATTTTTTCTCTTTCATATACACATCTTACTCTTTTTTCTTTTTTCATATACAGCAACCCCTCCTCTACGACAAAAAATTTTAAACGCTTCCTCACCGGCGTATTCTTCACCGTCTTCTTCCTCACCGGCCTCTTCCCACCGCCATCTTTCTCACTTGGGTCTTCTTCACCGGCATCTTCCTCACCGGCGTGTTCCTCACCGACGTCTTCCTCACCGTGTCTCCTCCATCTAATAGGTTTTCTGAGATTTTTTTTCCATGATTTGGATGATTTTTTTTCGAACACAAGTTCAATCGTTCGATGAATCTGAGATTGAGATTTTTTTTGAGATGATTTTTTTTCCTGAGATTGAGTTTCGTTGAATCTCAAGTTCAATCGTTCAATGTAGCTCCGATTTGGATGCATGTACAATAGATATGTATCTCAGACTCCATCTTCTACCAAAATTAGTTGACTATTATATTTTAATAACATATATGTTTCTCAGATATATAGTTGACTATTCTATTTTATCTATAGTTGTATTTGAGTAATGGAGTACCCTAGTCTTATAGGTTCAATCTGGTGTGTTTTAGAATAGTTGAATATTTCCCAACACATATGTCTGTCTATGATGTTTACATTTTATTTGCTACAAATTTATGCATATAGTTGACTACGATAGTTGGCTTTGCGTAATGGACTATTTTATTATCATAGTTCGAATCTCGGTGTATTTAGAATAGTTGTTTATTTATGTAGTTTTTATTTTTTTTGTATATAATTGACTATATTATTATCATAGTTCCAAACTAGTCAAATATAAATACAGTAGTCAAATACATTCGTTGTGTAGTCACATTATTCTAATTGACTATATCCATGACTGTCTAATTCTGTAGCAACATGGACAATGATCGACGGTATGCCACCCCCAGCCAAATAATGTGTTTCACCAAATATGCGATGTACTCGTTGATGTGCTCGTAAGGATGGGAAGAGAATCTGCAAAGGACGCTTGTCGCTTAGGATTTGCGTGTAAGTTGCTAAACGAAACATTGAAGGAACCAGCATTGTTGTCATGAGGTTGGCGAACACAAATAGACAACTATTTTCACGTGGACAAAGCTCAATACTACATAAACAAGATACATATTCAAATATCAAGAGTTGTCTATCCGCACTTATTAGTTAATTATACAAAACATGTGAGAAGTCAATATACTCAACTACTTTCACTATTAACCCCCACAATTTATAGATGAATACTTTCAATATAGTCAGTCAAATAAATAGATGACTACTCCATACGGTTATACCCCCAACGAAGCAAACTAAAGATAAGGATTCATACATAAATAATTAAATAACCAACTATTTAGCAAAAATAAACGATTCAACTACGTACAAGTAAGAGTAGTCAAAACTAATTACTCATACAAATAGACGACTATTTTCACGTGGACAAAACCCAATACTACAGAAACAAGATACATTTAAATATCAAGAGTTGTCTATCCGTACTTAATAGTTAATTATACAAAACATGTGAGAAGCCAATATACTCAACTACTTTCACTATTAACCCCCCCTCCCCCCCAAAATTTATAGATGAATACTTTCAATATATTCAGTCAAATAAATAGGTGACTACAATGGAAAGAGAAGGAGAAACGTTAGCAGAAATAAACGAGAAGAGAAACGTTAGTTTCTTCAACAACAATGGAAAGAGAAGAGAAAGAAGGAAAAAAGGAAGAGGAAAGAGAAAGAGAAACGTTAGTTTCTTCGACAACAATAGAAAGAAAAGAGAAAAAGAAGGAAAAGAGGAAGAGAAAATAGAAAAGAAAAAGAGACATTAGCATCTGCACCTTTAATATACGACATGTCGCTTTCAAGTCAGTGAAAAAGCAATGTCCAGGATAAGGGAGCAAGGGTATTTTCGACTATTTCCCTTATTTTGGACAGTTGACTATTGTTAGAAACTTAATTGACTGTCTTCCAATAGTAGTCACCTAATTAGCAGTTACAAAAATAATATTCATGCAATTCACTCTATTTTATTAATGTTTTAATTTTTTTTTTGTTATATATTAAATATTAATAAGAAAATAACCACATTTAAATTGAATCAACAGAGTTAACTGTTCCGTTAACGGAGTGAACTGTTCCGTTAACGGAGTGAACTGTTCCGTTAACGGAGTGAACTGTTCCGTTAACGAAGTGAATAATTCCGTTTAAAATTTTGACGGCGCAAAATTAAAACCTAATTTGAGGGTTTGAAGTGTCAGTTTTATTACTTTCATGGTTCATAGTGAGAGTGCTAAAGTCTCATGATTTAAAGTGCTAGTAAATTCAACTTTGGGGATTTAAAATGCGATTTTCCCGAAAAAAAAAAAAAAAGATGCATGCATGTTACATACGTTTGCAGTTTTTCGCGCAAGATTTCATTGTTTTTTTTTTTTTTTTGCCAAAAACACATTTTGATTTGTTATCATTTAACAAAATTTGTTTTTTTATCACTTATCATTACAAATTGGTCGAATGTAATTAACGTTACTCTTTTCAGTAAAAGAAAACATAACAGTATAAAACTAAAGGAAAACCTCGATATAAAAAATAAATAATAACTTACATGACTTGTGTTTTCTATTTAAATTATGGTTTTCATGTACTATTTAAATAAAATATTGGTTAAAAACTTTAAGTGTAAACCAAAATCGGAGGGTCATATACTTAAGTACTTAACTATATGTCTATATCTTTATCCAAAAAACAAAAAAAAACAAATACTTGACTATATGTATAAAGTAATTGGATTCAATGCCGACCTAATTTAAATTTAAAGTCAAACCCCACATAAAAGTGTCACTTCATTTTCGACCACATAAGTCACAAAAGTTTCCAATTCTAACATACCCACGAGTATTATTTTCCTTCTGACGTCAGACATAAGTACTATGGGCCTACGGCAAGAAAAATGTGTTTTGTTGGTATGTTGAATCATTGATGTTATCCTGTTATAAATAATATATAGAGTTAACAACGAACCGAATTTAGTTCAGAAATGAAGAAATTTAAAAATATTTAGATACTCAAAAATGAAAAAAATACATATAAATAAATATGCTTATATATATATATGTATATATAAAGAAATTTAAGAAATATTCAGTTACTCAAAAATGAAAAAGAGTCAACCGGATATAAAGCCAAAAACGGGAACAAAATTGGACAAAGACCATGTGACATTATCACAAATTCATTGTAGCTGCCAAGGTTTTGACGATTTTACTGAGAAACCCATGTTATAATTAGATAAACAATTAAATGTATCGCTAATTTTATATTTAACAAGGTTATATATTTTTATAACATGCTAATATATTTGTATTATATAGACATGTAGATGATCATTTAAATGTATCGCTAATTTTATGTTTAAAAAATGTTATATATTTGTGTAACATGCAAATATCTTTATTGTATCATATAAACATGTAGATATATATCTAACTTTCTATTTCACGCACTAACAAAATTATTGAATGTTAACTTTCATATTAACGTATCTATAATCGTGAGAGGAATATCATAATGTTTGGGTTTTATATATGCTATTAATTTGCTTAACACGTTAAATAGTTTTGAAACATGTTAACATATTTATTGTATCATATAAATCTCTAGATGTATATCTAATTTTCTATTTAAAACATTAACTAAATTATTGAATGATAACTTTGATACTAACATCTGCAACAACGGCGCGTTTCGTCTCCGCCTCCTCCTTTGCAGCAGCGTAGGTCGCTTCTTCAGAAGCTTGATCCAGTGTCGGTTACGGAAGATCATGCGGCGAGTAAGATCGACGAGAGTTTTGTTGGTGACAGTGGCTTAACCGCGGAAAATAGGTAAATGAAATCTATATCACAAGATCATGAATTTAACAAATATTCAACTAAAATCAAGCTCAAGATTTACTTGAAATTGAATTAACACATCTAAATCACTAGATCCTCCAATGGTGTGAAGTACGAATTTGACCAGGTCAAGCCGAAATTCAGCTAAATTGAATCACAAAAATCCAGCGAGAAGGAAAATGCAACAACGAAATTGAGCTAACCTGACTAGCTGTGATCCTACGGAAAGCTCTACGAACGCGAGAATCGACGGTCTCCGATACACCCATTTGGATCTGCATGAGCTCGCCGACAGTAGTGGGACGCTTTGACTTACCACCAGAAACCGAAACCGAACCATAACCCAAGCTAGGACTCTTGGTAGATCCAGGCGGTAACGAGGACAACGACTTCATCTCCGGATTAGAAACAAAGACTGATGAAACAGCGGACGATAGAGGTTTCCCGGTGGCGCTACGGTTTTAAGCGACAGAGATCTCGTAAGCAGTGAGGCGGAGATTGGATTCGGAAAGCTGGACAGCGAGTTGTGCTTGCCTTGAGCACGAAAAGGCTCGCCATTAGAATCACTATCTCTGCCTTCGCGCTCCTCTTCCTCGAGCTCATGGTGGCGCGTGTCTTCACGTTCCTCAATCTCTGCCCCGACGGGCAGATTCGGCTCGATTGGTTGATCGGAAAGCTGATAGGGAAGCGGCGGCAAGAGAAGTTAGAAGATCATTATCGACCCACGATTTCAAAAAAAAATATTTCTTTTGAAATCGTTGAAAGTTTCGAAGAATTGCATTGAGAAAATTCTCTTTCTAAATCGAAGAAGATGAGAGAGAGAGATGACAGAGAGATAGATGGAATATTGAACAAAGAATGTGAGAAATGAAATAGAAAAAAACAAATTTGAATTATCAATAAGTGAATAGTTGCTAGAAGTTACTTACCTAATTTAGGTGTTATTCTTGATCATCTAGTACAATTTCTCATGAAAAAATACTTATAATTATATATCCACTATCATATCAAGATTCATATGTTTGATAGAACCCCTAGAAAGTATAAAGTAGGATATCTTGATCTACACATAGGATTAGTCAGAAATTCAGAATACTGTAATTTCATAGTTATTATATATTTTGAGAAGTAATCATGCAAAATAAAATCCAGTTGAGAAATGACTGGTGGAGCTCCCTCGTTCACATGATCACATCACTCGGACATCTTTAAGCGACAAGAATCATATTAAACTATGAAAACAATCTTTGTCCACTACAAGTTATGCCCTTTTTCGTTGTAATAATTTGGTTTGGGTGTCCCACACATACCACGATTAATTGTGAATGCCTTCATGCTCATTATACCGTTATGTTGAACCTAATCCTTTCCGGTTTAGTCAAATGGCAAATTTACGTTCAGCTCGGCTTGATTTAGGCTTTAGAGTTGCAACTTTTTCGCTAGAATTGCATGTTGAGAAGATGGGTTTAACTTCTAACGCATAAGGAGCAGAGGAGCGGCTAATATGGAGAAGGCTCGAAATTGGTGGGTTTATGTGTGCCGGAGGTGCCATAAGTGTTTTGTTTACTAAGTTTAAAATTTTGGATATTTGTCTTTGTTAAAATTGGATTTTTATCTACATTTTATTTGGTCCGATGACTTGACGTGAAATTCAATGGTACACTAAAAAAAAAACTTTAACCAAAAAAATAGCTGAAGGTACAAATCAAATTCACAAATAAATCAAATCAAATCAATATATACCAAGTTACCGACTCGTGAGATACGGTCTGATCACAAGTAAAATATACTAACTATCGTGCCTCGTAAGAACTAGCCATTGTTATCAAGACAAGATCAATTCTTGAGAATCTTGTCCCCCTTGTCGTCGGAGTTTATAATCGGGAAAAATGCCAAAAAAATCCTCAATTTACCATTTTCAGCCAAAAAAAGTCTCAACTATTAGATGGACAAAATAAACTGTAAACTTTGGTTGACTCCACTTTTAATCTCATATTTTCGTTGACCAGGTCATTTTAATCACATACTTTCGTTGACAAGGCCAAATCAGACTCGTCATTAAGTCAACGTTCATAATTTTCGTTAAACATAAAACGACGTTGTTTTGTCTTTTAAAAAAAACGTAAATCTGGAGCTTCGAACCCCTTACCTTCAGGACATATCAACAGACACATTACCAACTGAGCTAATTCGTATTATTGGTAAACATACAAACACACATGTTTATATTGTTTAACAAAAAAATCTCCAAATTAAAAAAAATATAGGTTTCTTCATCTTCTTCCATCGCGGCGATGAGGAGTCACAGAATCAGAAATTCCAAATCGGAATTGCTTCTTCTTCTTCTTATGGGGTTGTCGCGAAATCAAGTGAGAGAATTATGGAGTTGTCGCGAAATCGAGGAGGAGGGGCTTCTGGGGTTGTCGCGAAGTCCAGATCGAGCAACTCGGCGACCAACTCCGACGACGGCGGATAGTCGACGACACCATCGGCGGCGCTAGGGTTCGGCTTGGGCAAAAGAGGAAGAAACCTATATTTTTTTTTAATTTGGGGATTTTTTGTTAAACAATATAAACATGTGTGTTTGTGTGTTTACCAATATTACGACTTAGCTCAGTTGGTAATGTGTATGTGTTATGTCCTGGAGGTAAGGGGTTCAAGGCTCTAGATTTACGTTTTTTTAAAAGACAAAACGACGTCGTTTTATGTTTAACGGAAATTATGAACGTTGACTTAACGACGAGTCTGATTTGGCCTTGTCAACGAAAGTATGAGATTAAAATGGTCTGGTCAACGAAAATATGGGATTAAAAGTGGAAGTCAACCAAAGTTTACAGTTTATTTTGTTCATCTGATAGTTAGAGCTTTTTTTGGCTGAAAGTGGTAAATTAAAGGTTTTTTTGGCATTTTTCCCGTTTATAATCCTTTTGTCAGATTCTCCAAATCTAGTCATGCCGGACACAACACAACATAATTAATTTTCGTTTTAACCACACATACGTACATTTATAAATCCCAAAAAACTACATTAAACTACTCAATTGAACAAAATCTCGCAGAATCATCAAAGTCCACACACACATGCATGGCACAACAACAAGAAGATGCATTTCTTCTAACAAACAAATCACACCACTAAATTATGATATTAGTTGCCTTTTTTGCGTTTCGGTCACTCATTTGCGATCGTAAACCGATGTATCAAGCACCCAAACGGCCGGGAAATACACATACCCGATCCATAACTTTCCATCTTCTCGCTCATAAGCTTCACTAACAAACTTCATTGTTGTCCCTTCACTGTCCTCAAGTATCTCGAGAATCTCTCCGGTCTCTCCATAGAGTTTCACGATAATTGCATGAGGTTTCCCTCCACGGATGAGATGAATCACAGTCTCCACCTTCAACGTCTTTATGAAAAAATTTCCGACCCAAGAATGACTCAGAAACACACGAGTGAACAAACTATTTTTGGAATGCAATGCGACCCAAAAATCGCCCGTAGGCGTGCGCTGGATATTGTCCATGGGACCCAGGATCTTCGCGAAAATCTCGTTGGTCCCGACTTTAGGACCTTTGACCCATATTCTATGGATAATATCTGTACCGCTTTCGCAGGTGAGGACAAATGATCCGTTTTTGCTTAGAGCTAAACCATTGGGTAAATGGAGTTTGTCCATTATAACTTTGGTCTCTTTCTTCTTCATATCGTATCTAATTACTCTTCCCTTTCCCTTGTAGCAAAAAAAATAAAATTACTCTTCCCTTCTTATCCAAGGACATATACACGTAGAATACTTGCCTGTCCAACAAAACAAACATAGCACATTTACAAGTTCGTTACAAAAATATATGTGTGTATGATATAAAATTATACAGATTATCATTATTATTATTTTTTTTCCACGATTTCGTTGGTTACCAATCAGAGTATTGAAATTAAACTTGGTCAAGCTTAATTTTGGGTCCATGATGAAATTATTTTTAATTGGACCAAGCTCAAGATTAAGCTCAAATTCTAGAGAATTTCTAGAAATACTCTAGAAGGTTACCACCTCCTTAAGTGTTTCTAGAGAATTCTATAAGATAATAATATGTATGTATTGTTGTAGAAAACTCTAGAGATTTAGGTGAAATATCTAGCAATTAAGGAGGTTATAGTAGAAGTATCTATATCCTTTTGTAAGATATTTTGTAATTAGTAGAGCCTATAAATTGCTCCCTCCTCTCCCATTTGTAATCAACTTGAACAAGTGAATAAAAAGCAAGTTCAAAGAGAGAGAGTGTTCTTCATAAGTTCTCTAATCTTCTCTAAAGTCTTTCAAGTATTCTCTAAGAGTTCTTCCATATTTTTCTTCATACTTAGAGGGTTTGTTCTCTTGGTTTCTTTCGGGTTCTAGGGTATTACGATCTTGGGCTAGTGCTAAGCACTATCGTTGGTTTCTCTACATGGTATCAGAGCCATTCTAATCTTGTGCTCATCAAGATCGGGGTTTAGGAGAACTTGGGGTTACTCAAAGTATGGAATCAATGGGTCGTGTCGTTGGATTGGGAATGGAGATCTTAAACCAATCTAACTACCGGTTATGGAAGTCATGTATGGAGTCATACTTGGTTAGTGAGGACTTATGGGATGTCGTCGACGGTAGCAGCACAACACCACCAAGGGGATATGCTGCAACAGCGGAAGCGACAAAGGAGTGGACACGAAAAAATGCCAAGGTGGAATTTGCTTTGAAGAGGTCAATATCCTCGGGAGTATTTGAGCATGTCTCAAGGTGTACATCCGCAAGTGCTATTTGGCAGGCGTTAGATCAATTGTTCAACAAGAAGAACAAGGCTCGACTACAACTGTTAGAGAACGAGCTGGTGGTGCAGTGTCGAGCATCTTTGAGTAACCAGCAGCGTCATCACTCAAGAAAACCTCAGATTCAGCTGAACAGACCAATGCCCTCTCCAACGGATCTTCAGGATGCATCTCCAAGAAGTACTCTTCAGCAATGTCCGTGAAAGTATCAACGTCTGCCCATCGATGGTTGGTCTCTTCATCATCTTCTCCATGTTAAAATTCATGACCAAATCACCGATGTTAAGAGCTATCTTCCCATTCCTGCAATCAATCAATGCACCAGCGGTTGCAAGGAATGGTCTGCCCAAGATAAGAGGATCTTTGGGCTCAGCATCATACTTCAGGACAATGAAATCAGTCGGGATCAAGCAATTCCCGATCTTAATAGGGACATCTTCGAGTAGCCCCTCTGGAAGTCGCACTGAGCGATCAGCAAGTATCAAAGATATCCTGGTGGATGTGAAGTTTGTCATACCCATCCTCTTGCCAACTGAGTATGGCATGAGGTTGACACTCGAGCCCAAATCGCATAGAGAACGCTCGAACCTTTCGGTAAATATCGTACAATCCAACACAAAGCTCCCTGGATCTGGAAGTTTCTTTGGGATTATGTTGGTCAAGATTGCACTGCACTCCTGAGTAAGCATCACACATCCTTCTTCAAGGTTCACGTTGCTAGACACCATCTTCTTGACATATCTTCTGAAAGCTGGAGAAGTCTTAATAGCATCAAGGAAAGGAAGTTCAACAATCAGCTTGTCCAATATCTGCTTGCATCTAGAGTCTCCTACCTCCTTCTTAGTCTTCCCAACAGCTCTGGGATAAGGTATCCTCGGTATATAGACTCGTTCTGCAACTACTTTAGGCACCACATTCGAAATCTCAGGTGTCTTTTTGACAGTAGGCTCAGTATCGACCGACACCTTAGGAGTATCGATCGACACTAGGGTGTATCGATCGATACCCTGGGGATTTCAGAATCCTCATCGTCGAGATCGACGAAATTCCCTGCAGGTAAGCCACATTTCACTCCTGTATCCACCTCTTTTTCATTCCTCAGAGTGATTGCATTGATGTGCTCCCTCCTTGGATTTTCTCCTCTACCTGGAAGAACACCCTCTTGTCTTTTCACAGCTTCCGAAGTTTGAGCAACCTGAATTTCCAACTTCTTATTGCTCATGCTGAGAGCTTCGATCCTTCCATTCAAGGTCGTGTAAAGATCATCCAACTTCCCATTGAAGCTCACTGTCATCTTATCCTTCCCTTGAACCAGTTGTTCAAGCATAGCCTCGATCTTACTCTCAGGAGTCTTAGCAGGTACATGCTGATAAGATGAACTCCCATAGTTCCTTGTGTGACCACTGCTCTGGAAAGGTTTTTGGCCAAACTGATTCGACCCAGAACCACCTTGATTACCCTCAGATTTGAATCCTCCTTGCTGAAAGTTGTTGTTGAAGTTTCGGTTGTTGTTGTATTGATTCCTCTGACCTTGAAAACCAGAACCACCAATGTATTTAACATCCTCTACCTCATCCTCATTGAAAACCTCGACATCTTCAGCAAAACGAACAGCCTTTGTCGTCTTGCCGATCAACAAATTATGCACCGAATCCAGCTTCGCATGCACCTTAGCAATCTGCGACCCATCCATACCACCAGCTAGCTTCTTACGCTCCATGTCAGCACTCTTGGTGCTATTGCTAGACGCAAAATTCTCAATCAGCTGGTAAGCATCATCAGGATATTTGGTAAACAAATTTCCATTGCTCGCAGGGTCCAACGCCATCTGGTACCTCCAGTCAATCCCTCGGAAAAAAAAAACTTAGCAACTGAACCATAGTGTACCCATGATGTGGAAAATCCCTCTGATACGATCTGAATCTCGCCCAAACAGCCTTGAAAGCCTCAGTCATTCCCTGAGAAAACTGGGAAATCTTGTTCCTAAACTCTTCTGATCTCGCATCGTCATAGAAGTTATTCAGGAAAGCAGTCTTAGTCTCATCCCAGGTAGTCAATGACCCAGCTGGTAATTGCTTGAGCCAATAAGAAGCATCCCCACCAAGAGAGTATGGGAAAAGCTTACAGAACAGGTAGTCGTAGGACACTCCATTGCATTTGATGCTAGAGACCAAATCCTCGAACTTCTCAATATGATCTATGGGGTGTTCATTAAAAAGACTATGAAAAGTGTGCTGACCCACAAGAGTGTAGTATGCAGGCTTCAGCTCAAAGTCGTTTCTCTGAAAGGCAGGAGGACGAATCGCTGATCGATTTGCGCATAACTGATCAGGTCTGTTGCATTCACCAATTGTTCTACCACGCTCAACCGCAGCGTTCTCAGCATTCGCTGCAGCTGGAGGGGCAATAACGTTTTCATCTCCATCAAGTCATTGCCCTCTCTCATTGCACAAATGACCCTCTCGGTCTCTGAAAGCTCCAGCATCATCCTGAATCAAAACCACTGGATTGTTGTTCATCTTTGCTGGCTTTTTTGCTTTTCTGAGTGTGCGTTCCAAAAGTGCTAGCTGCTCGTTTGACAGATCAACTAGCTGAGTGTTCTTGTTTCTCCTGTTTTCGCGATTAGGCATGCAACCTGAAAAACAAAAGATCAAGAACGTAAGTAACTGAAATTCACGACGGGTATCGACCGATACCCCTAGGGTGTCAATCGATACTCGACGATTTAGTCGAAACTCTTAGCTAAAATCTAATGGCGAAATTGAGTCCCCGGCAACGGCGCCAAATTTGATATGCTCAAATTAATACCCTATAAGTACTAAAGCAGTTGTTGTAGTATATGTAGGGGTCGAACACAAAAACTCAAGAAAGTCACACAATAGATTATATAGATTCGAATTAAGCTAAACCAAAAGATGTAATCGAAAGCAATACGTAAATTAAAAGTGTTGTAAGTCGATTGGAAGAAAGATAGATTCAGGGCAATTCTCAGGAATTCAATGAATGTAGATAAACTAGCTAACAGGATTCAGATTTAGCGCGGTTCTTGAACTCAAATCACTAAAGTATAGCTAACCAACTCTCGTTGCAAAAACTATCTAAGTCTAAATCCTAAAATTCCAAATCTCTTTGCGAATCCTAAAGTCTAAACCAGCTTTTAGTTCAAGTTTGATTTGTTCACAAAACAACTAAACCAAATCTCTTTGCGAATATTTATTTTGCTCACCCTAAGTTCATTCAGGTAATTAATCGCACTCTCGTGCCTAACCAATTATCCTAAGATCTAAGTTCTAGGTGATCAGTCTAGAATTAGCTTTGAGAACAACCTAAGGCGAAGAACTAATTCAGATGGTGAATCCTAATCAATCAGTTAACCTAACATTCAGAGAAAACCCTTATGAGAACCCTAAACCTAACAAGAGAACTACTCAGACATGGTAATTGAAACAATAAACATGACTGAAATAATACTCAGATAAATAATAAAAAGTAGAGTAACAAGAGGGTTCGATATCTTCTCTCAGGCGAACAGAGTTTCAGACTTGTCTCCTTCCCAAGCTCTCTCACAAAACTCAGATAAATCAAGCGTAATTAGCCAAAGTGGCTTAAAAACCTAACTAAAACTCCTAAAACACGTTCTGGGCTTAATTGTAAATAATAAAGTCTTCTGGGCAATTTTGCAATTCTTCAACTCTTCATAAAAGTCGCGACTCGTGTCTTGCTGCAGTGAGTATCGACCGATACTTGGGTAGTGTCGATCGATACTGGGGTTTCAAATCGGGTACTCAGCTACACGAACTTCTGTTTTGCTTTAAAATGCTCCAAAAAGCTCTAATATCTCCAATTATGCTCCAAATGTGCTAAAACCTGTAAAAGACTCTAAAACACTACAAAATAGTAGAAAGACTTTATAAAACAGACTTATATCATGGCTTAAAAGGGGTAAAAACCATGATATATCAACTGGCGAGTCCTTTAAGAAGAAACGTCTCTGTCCAGACTATTGCTCTCTGGACTCACCACTTCTCTGTATTTCTTCATCCTTGCTTCCATTTTTTTTTCTTTTCTCGTGACCCAATTAGAAAGTAAACCCTAATTGGCTAACTTTGGCATTCTCTGTTTCGTTTCTCAATTTGAATCAGATCTATCAATCTGGAGGAAATTGGAGGAAAAGGGGAAAAACACAGATTGCTTACTTACTAGCTTAAGGATGAAGACGAGCGAGAGAATTTGACCAATATAAGAGAGAGAAATGAGTTTCTGCAATGAATGAGTTTTTTTTGGGCAATGGAGATTAATGGAGAGACAGATAGACGACAATAACAGTAAGCGAGAGATAGAGAGAGAGAGAGTAAAAATATTCACCGAATCTAGTCTACAGATATGCGTAGTGTAAATAGTTATAGCGGCAAAGTTGCGTTTAAATTTTAAAAACAGTGTCATGGTTAGATCGCCGATTTTTTTTGGTTTCATAGTTATGTACTGATAACACCATATTTTACATAATTTTAGGGCTTTATTTTCATATGTTTTGATCTCACATTGTATAGTTTTGAGATGTTTTCATGCATTTAGGATCCAATTGAGTCTCATTGCATTTTAGATGTCCTAGGTTAGTTCTTGCATGTGTTTCTGCATGATGGAGCGTTTTTAGGTACCATTTGGAGCTTATGGAAGCATTGAGGAGCTTGGAGGAAGGCCATGGACCAAATAAAGCTTGTTGGAAGAAAAGGAATGGCCAAGAGATGAAAATGAGGACCAGAAGGCCTGCAGCGGCCACTGCAGCGGCCAAACAGTGGCCGGAGTGAAGCCTCCGTCAGAGGCCATCCAAAGTACTTTAAATATCGACTCGGAAGAAGGGTTTCCAATTGGATTTAGCTTCCGAGATATTCATCAAAGTCGTAGATAATTGAGTCACCTTTCGTTTGGAGGTGGTTTCAAGTCATTCCGAGCAGCCGTTCAAAAGATACGGCAAATTTAGTGAGCACATGTCCGTCTGGCACGCGAATGAACTACCTGAAGCTTGCAGCGGGGTAGTGCAGCGGGGTAGTGCAGCGGTGGAAGGCCGGCCGCTGCGGGTTCACCCGTCAAAAACACAGAGATTCACAGCGGGCTTGCAGCGGGCAAGAGGTGGCCGCTGTGGTTTCCTCCCAGAGCAAAAATGCAGAGTCCGTCCGAGGGGACTGAAACATCGTGTCAGAAGAAGACTTTCCATTTGGATTTAGCTTCGGGGATCTTCATGAAAGTTATAGGAAATTGAGCTAGCTTTCCAATGGAAGTGGTTTCAACTCATTCCGACCAGCGGTTCAAGAGATACGATAACTTTAGAAGGCGCATGTCCGTTTGGCGTTCGAAGGAACTACTTGAAGCTTGCAGCGGGGTACTGCGGTTTCACCCGACGAAAAAACAGAGATTCACAGCGGGATACGCAGCGGGCAAGTGCTGGCCGATGTGGTTCATCTGAAACCCAAAAATCCGACCCAAACTCTATTAAAAGCTAAAAAACCTAAGTTTATTAAAAAGTTTTCTTCTTCTAAGAGTGGGGCTCGTCCCCAACTCTCTCTTTTTGATGTTTTGGGATTGTTCTTCATACAAATGACATTCTAGAGAAGATTTCTTCAACCCTTTATATATATTATCTTTTGTTGATTCTTGTTCTTCATTTCTATGTATTTTTCTCTTGTGTTCTTCATGAGTTGACTTTTTGTTGGATTTTGGATTTTGCTTGATTTGGATGGTTTGATGGTTGATTGTTGATGTTTAGGACTAGATAAACATTTGTTCTCATGTTAGGAAGGATCTTAATGCTAGAATCGAATTGACAACTCATTTATAGAACTTAAGACATTTCTCGCCCGGAAGGTGTTCGATGAAATGTCTAGAAAATTTCCAAGCATGCAATTCAATTCTTAGCCAATGGAAATTGATGATTAAGGTGAATTGTTGACTTGTATGGACTAATGCTTAATGATTATGGATCATTTAGTTGCGAACGGAAATTCTTGATAACTAGATGATTTGTAAATAGATTAGTATCATGGAAGTGAACTAATCTACTTGTGTGATCCATGTCATAAGAATGAATGTGCATTGAATCTTTAGGCATCATTAATCAATTGTTTTGATGGTTAGATAATGGTGATTTAGGATGATCTTGGATGAGTCTTTCACTTAGGTTGGTTCTTAATGCTAGATTTGACATGATAAACCGAAACCTAGTACTACACCTTAGATTAGTTAGATTTTTGGTCTCATCCCATGCATTAGGGATAGATTCGAGTAAGCGGTGTTAGTACTAGATTAGGATTGTTCATTCGTTTCTAGATCTTAGGCATTTCACTCATGACCCGAGTTTAAATGAATTGTTTGACCCGAACCTTTTGTGAGCTATGCATATCATAGCCAATGGAAGTTGATGTTTAGGGTGTTAGTGAACTAATTGGAATTGTTTCTTAATGCTTGGTGATTATTTAATCACAAATGGAAATTTGTTCTTGATTAGATAATTAACAAAGTGATTAGTGCCATGGAAATAGATTAGTCATATTTGTGAGTTCCATGTTCTAAGATAGTGATTAATGCCTCCAAATGATTCATTGTTTGATCGTTACCCATCTCATTGATAGCTTAATTCATGATCCAACATTTTAGTTTTGTGTTTTGTTATCTTTCTTGCATTTTGTTTCCTTTCTCATAAATATAAAACCCCCAAAAAAAAATTTGCTCTAGCTTAAGAAGTTTCTTACATTCTTAGTGCTTCAATCTTAACCCCTTATGGATTGACATCTCAAGTACTATAATGACATGAGTACACGTGGCATAATTGACACGAAAATATCCCGTATCATGTACTCAAATTTCTCTTAAAAAAAAGAAGAGAAGCAGTGAGTCACGGTCCCGAATCTTCTCATTTATTCATTTTCTTATAAATTTTGTTACTCAATGTACGGTTAATTTGTCAAATGACCATATTCCTAGTAGGTTTATTTTCTAGAGAACAAAAGAAAAACACTAATCCTCTCAAATGATTCAACACAACATACTGGCGTCTTATGTTTGTGCTTAGTCCACTATTCAGTTCTATTATTGACCTAGTTGGTCACAAAAGCTAATGGAATGCAAATCTAAATCCAAGTTGCTTTAACCAACAAAACAAAAAAAAATCAAAGTTACTTTTTCAAGTGACTTTTTTTCCTTTCCACCACAAAAGTTGCAAAGATTTGAAATCAATACCCACATATATGTTCAATTCAAATTTAACATCTTGTGGAACTAGCTTTAATATCCGAAATAGAATATTTCTACATGTATCAGGTTTTGAAATTTATATACGAATTGTCTTACAATTTTAAAATCCGAAATGGCATTTTGCGATTTTACGATTCATTTAAACAAATCTATATATCCAATTACACATACAGACAAATCCATTGGCACGCACAATAAATTTTGATTTAAAACAAAGATACATATTATTGGTAACAAAGATCGATTCATACACATGATATATATTACTCACTTACGATCAAGAACCCAAACGGCAGGCGTGAAAACGGACCCGAACCATAACTTTCCATCATCTCTCTCATAAGCCTCACTTACATACTGCATAGTCTTCCCTTCTCTATCCTCAAGTATCTCAAGGATCTCCCCGGTCTCGCCGGAGATTTTCACGGCGATCCCATGCGGCTTAAATCCGTTCATTAATGCAATCAACAAGTTCAAGTTCACTGTCTTTTCAACTAATTTCCCGAGCCACGGATTATTAATCATCAATCGCCCTATCGGGTTTTTCTTGCAGTGTATGCCAAGCCAGAAGTCCCCCGTCGGTGTCAAGCGGATGTTGTCGGGGTAACCTGGAACCTTCGCAAAGATATCGCGGGTCCCGGCTTTGGGACCTTTGATCCAGTATCGGTGGACAAGGCCTGTGCCTGACTCACATGAGATTAGAAAAGATCGGTCTTTGTTTAGAGCCAAACCGTTATTACAAAGGAGATTGTCCATAACAACTTTGGCCTCTTTCGTCTTCTTATCGTATCTGATTACTCTTCCCGACCGCTCGCCGTTAGCAGACACGTAAAATACATCCCTGACCAACAAAAATCGCGTAAGGTTTAAGTTCAAATTGTTTCAGACGCTAATTTTTGCGTTAGCATATTTATATATGAAAAAAAAAAAAATTGTTTAACATGCTTAAACTTGTGGTCCATTTGAAAAACACAAAACAAACACACACTAAAACGACAGAAACGCAAACAAACAATGGAAATGCGACGATCGTATAAGTATAAGTAGGTAAAGCCTTACCTGAAATGATACTTGTCACTACTATCATTGAAGTAGAAAACATCTTCCTCTTCGTCGATATCCATTTGGTTCGCGAACATTACTTTTCGACCCTCGGCCTGGTCCACGACCAACTTAGCCAAGCCTCCCTCTGGTCCAACCTTCATAACCCCAAGGTAACCATCGCAGATGTACAAATCTCCTGTTTTCTTCTCGAAACTAAGTCCCAGTGGTCTTCCACAAGTAGGCACTACTTCATGCCTTGAACAATTCCCTCTACATACAACAAGAAAAATATATTATTGTTCTTATTTAAACAAATTTTTGTTGGTCATTTCAAATAACCTACATGATGAAAATATATATTTTGACATTTTCTATTAGATTAAAAAATGAAAAAGCTTCATAAAGCCGCAAAGAATTGGGTAACCCAAATCTACAGCCTTCGAGTTTAGTATATTAAATATTTTCTAAGATAAATTAAATTATTTATATATCAAGTATTCATTCAATTAAACCAAAAGAAGTCTATGATAAGTTTTACTTTTTTTTTTCTTTTTTTTTTCCAACAATCTAAGTTACTTATAAGGACAAAATAAAGAGACTTGATAGTTGATACTAAACTACAAAAGATCACAAGAATATTATATCAGACCCTAAATCTATTTATAACACTACATCCGATTCGCCGCAATAATCAGACAACTGATCCAAAGTCCCCCTAGCTAGTCCTATAGAGAAAACAATAAATGAATATATATTTTTCCTCAACTTATTGGTTATTTTGCTTTTTCATGTGTCGGTGTGTTCTAATAAACGCTGTAATAATAATCAATAAATAGAACACCTGTGAGGAGATGTGTAAGCGAACTCAACCCAGCCGAGATCATCGCCGCGCCACTTGAGGATACGGCCGTCCACGACGGCAGCATAAGGACCTCCTCCTTGTGGGTCCCACTCGATGCTCTCTGGTCCATCAACAGGAAGTGGTATGGTCTTAGCCATCGACAATACATTTTTGGTGCCATTTAAATTGTCCGGCGCAATTATGGTCTGATATGAAATCACGGCAAAGACGGCCAAAACGGCCGGAGCGGCGGCCCAAGTCGGAACTTTCTGACTAACCGGCATTCTTTTTTACCGGAGGAAAATATCTTTGTTGAAGAGACGTGATTGTGTAACACTAACTGTTGTTAGCTTTCATACGTACACCTAGTGACATATAACTATATATATAACATCAAAAAGTAAATAAAAAATGACAAAGGAGTCTAGATATTTATATTGTTGTGTGGATGAATATACACGTATTGCCATTTCTCTTGAAGTGCCAACTGTCTACTATGAATTAAATACATGTGTGGAATCAACAAAAGCGACGATGTTAGTTTTAGGATTGAAACTTCCTTTTTTGGACTAAGGTTGTAATTATTGAAACTTGAAGGAAAAAGAAAGGAAAGATGCATGCATGTTACATACGTTTGCAGTTTTTCGCGTAATATTTCATTTGTTTTTTCTGCCAAAAACACATTTCATTTGTTATCATTTAAAAAAAAAAATATTATCACTTATCATTACAAATTGGTCGAATGTAATTAACGTTACTCTTTTCAGTAAAAGAAAACATAACAGTCTAAAAATAAAGGAAAACCTCGATATATATAAAAATAAATAATAACTTACATGACTCGTGTTTTCTATTTAAATTATGGTTTTCATGTACTATTTAAATAAAAACTTGGTTTAAAACCTTAAGTGTAAACCAAAATCCGAGGGTTATATACTTGACTATATGTGTATATCTTTATCCAAAACAAAAAAAAACAAATACTTGACTATATGTATAAAGTAATTGGATTCATTGCCGACCTAATTTAAATTTAAAGTCAAACCCCACATAAAAGTGTTACTTCATTTTCGACCACATAAGTCACAAAAGTGTTCAATTCTAACATACCCACGAGTATTATTTTCCTTCTGACGTCAGACATAATACTATGGGCCTATGGCAAGAAAAAATGTGTTTTGTTGGTACGTTGAATCATTGATGTTATCTTGTTATACATAATATCTATAGTTAACAACGAACCGAATTTTACTATTCTGTTTGTTACGAGTGCGCTCACTCAACCACGGTGGATACCCGATTTTCTTGAAGCAATTTTTAGCTAAATGGCCATTGCGACCACACAATGTACACACGATTGATCCGGTGCCACCATTCAAATGAGGTTCTGTCAACTTTTAGATTTTATTATTTTCGTATATTTTACATAATACACAGAATTACAACTTATAAGACTCTTACAAAGTTATAATTGGAAACACTATATTCAAATACGAGAAAATAAGGAAATTACCAAAACTCCTTATTCTTTAACGGTTTTTTGATATGTATCTTCGATTCTTCTCGTTCTTTCCATCTTTTCCACACTCCTCCTCAAACTGTGTATGCCAATCTCGCATGCCCAGCTTGTCAATCATACGATGAAACACCTTTCCATCCACTGCTTTGGTTAGTATGTCTGTTGTCTGGTCTTCTAATCTTATGTGTGGAAGTCGTATAATTTTTGCATCGATTTTTTCTCTGATAAAGTGTCGATCTACTTCGACATGCTTGGTACGATCATGTTTGACAGGGTTATGTGCAATGTCTATCGCAATAAAGTGTCATCTCTCTTGTTAGAGCAAAACCAATCTCTGTCATCAGCCTTTTAATCCATAGAAGCTCACGTATACCGTTGTCCATTCCCCATAATTCGGCGTGTGCACTTGATAATGCTACCACGTCTTGTTTCTTACTGCTCCAGCTTACTAAATTTCCACCAACAAACGTAAAGTATCTTGAAGTTGATCTTCGATCGATTACATTACCTGCCCAATTTGCGTCTGTGTACCCATCAATCTCCAAGTGTTCGTTCTTTGTGAACATTAACCCATTTGGTGATGACTTCAAATAACACAATATTCTTCTCACAGCATTCATGTGTTCTTTGCATGGTTGATGCATCAACTGACTCACCACTCCTACAACATAAGCTATGTCAGGTCTCGTATGTAGTAGGTAGATTAGCTTTCACACAAGCTTCTGATATCTTTCCTTATTTGCTGGAACTCCATCTTGTAGTCTAAGTTTTTGATTTTGCAGCATTGGTGTGGTTGCTGGTTTGCAATCTAACATTTCAGTTTCGGCCAGAAGATCTAGAACATATTTTCGTTATGATATGAAAATTCTCATCTTTGACCTTGCAACTTCAATTCCCAAAAAATATTTCAAGCTTCCGAGGTTCTTCATCTCAAATTCTTTATTCAAAGATTCTTGAAGCTTCAAAATCTCATATGCATCATTACCAGTAATAATCATATCATCAACATATATTAGTAAAAGAGTTACTTTACCTTGATTGTGCTTTAGGAATAACATGTGATCCGGATGACTCTGTTGAAAACCATATTTCTTCATAGCCATTGTGAATCTTCCAAACCATGCTCGAGGAGATTGTTTTAGTCTATAAAGAGCTTTCTTCAGTTTGCATACTACATGAGAGCTTGAGTTTATTGTGTATCCCGGGGGCACATCCATATACACTTATTCTTCTAACTCCCCATGTAGGAATGCGTTCTTAACATCAAATTGGTGCAGCAGCCAATCCAAATTTGCTGCAAGAGATAAGAGCGCATATATAGTACCTAGCTTGGCGACCGGCGAGAATGTTTCTTCGTAGTCGATTCCATAAGTTTGTGTATATCCTTTTGCAACCAATCTAGCTTTGTACCTCTCTATTGACCCGTCTGCTTTATATTTGATTGTAAAAACCCACTTACACCCTACTGGTTGTTTTTCTTTTGGAAGCTCCATAAGAGACCACGTACCACTTTTTTTTTGTGATGCCATTTCTTCTTCAACAGCCGCTCTCCACTTTGGATCTGCTAGGGCCTCTTGCACATTATCAGGAATACGATGGTTGGCCAGATTTCTATAGAAGTTCTTCAATGGTTGGGGCAAGTCTGGGCTCACAAAATTAGCAATTAGGTATTTGGATTTCTTCTTCTCAACATCTGGAGAGTACCTAGTAGGTGTTTTACCTCTTGTTTTCCTATTAGGTAGAATATAACCAGTTGTTAGTTTATCAATAATAGGTTCAGTGGATAAAGTCTGTACCCGGTTTGGTTCAGATTCTTCCATGTCATTTTGTTCAGCTCTTGAATCATCCGGCAAAATATCAACCAGGTTATGATTCATCATTGGCTCTTCATCTTCATGATTTGTAACATCTGTTTCAGGCCCATGTTCATTTCTGATTTCCATTTGTTGATGGTCGGCTACGACTCCACTTTGTTTTTCTTGATCATCAGAAGGTTCCAATGATGGACAATGTGATTG
Source organism: Eutrema heterophyllum (assembly GCA_002933915.1). NCBI lineage: Eukaryota > Viridiplantae > Streptophyta > Magnoliopsida > Brassicales > Brassicaceae > Eutrema > Eutrema heterophyllum. The sequence continues at coordinate 439,399 of PKMM01026164.1, read as the reverse complement.
TTGATTGTTACTATCACTGCTTTGACCATCTCCACCTTGACCAAGTTCACTTACACCGTTTGTTTCAAAACCTGGCCAAATATAGTTTTTTCCAGCTTAAACTTCCATGTTGAATCTCCCCTTGAGGTGAAAAGGTGGGTTGATAATACATCTCAGATTCTACAAAAGTGACATCCATCGTCGTGTGAACCCATCGAGTTTTTGGATCGAAACATTGATATCCCTTCTGGTGTGGTCCATATCTAAGAAAAATACACCGTATTGCAGATGGTTCAAGTTTGTCTCTTTGATGCTTGTGTACATGCACAAAAACAACACACCCAAAAATCTTAGGTGAAAGCATTAAAACTGACGGTATAGAAAAATGTAACGAAAGGCTTTTGTTGGAAGTCAAGTACCCGAGATGGCATTCTATTGATGAGATAGACCAAAGTCGTAACCGCCTCAGCCATAAAGAAGATGGCGTATGGGCTCCAAGCATTAGAGATCGAGTTATCTCCATGATATGACGATTTTTCCGTTCCGCAACTCCATTTTGTTGTGGTGTATGAGGACACGTCGTCTCATGGATAATACTATTATTGGAGCAAAGTACATGAAAATTTTTGCTAAGATATTCTCCGCTGTTATCCGAGCGAAGAACTTTAATGGAAGTTCCAAACTGAGTCCTTATCATTTTCAAAAATATTTCAAAAGAACTTAACACATCAGATTTACGTTTAACCAAATATATCCAAGTCATACGAGTGGAATCATCAATAAATGTAACAAAGCAATGATGTCCGGATAAACTTGAAACTGAGGCAGGACCCCAAACATCCGTGTGAATCAAAGAGAAGGGAGCAAATGTTTTATTTAAAATTGGAGAGAAACACTATATTCACATATGAGAAAATAAGGAAATTACCAAAACTCCTTTTTCTTTAACGGCTCTTTGATATGTATCTTCGATTCTTCTAGTTCTTTCCATCTTTTCCACAGTTTCATTTGTGTTTGAACAACGAAACTAACATCACTTGCTCTTTCCTGGTGTAAGCGTGCAAGAGACTTTGATCCTAAGTCGAGATGTTATACGCCTCATCAAGCGAATGAAAAGGTGTTCGAGAGAGCAACCAAATTACACCACTAAATTATGATATTAATTGTTTTTTTTGCGTTTCGGTCACTCATTTGCGATCTTAAACCGATGTATCAAGCACCCAAACGGCCGGGAAATACAAAGACCCGATCCATAACTTTTCATCTTCTCTCTCCTAAGCTTCACTAACAAACTTCATTATTGTCCCTTCACTGTCCTCAATTGGTTGATCGGAAAGCTGATAGGGAAGCGGCGGCAAGAGAAGTTAGAAGATCATTATCGACCCACGATTTCAAAAAAAAATATTTCTTTTGAAATCGTTGAAAGTTTCGAAGAATTGCATTGAGAAAATTCTCTTTCTCTATCGAAGAAGATGAGAGAGAGAGATGACAGAGAGATAGATGGAATATTGAACAAAGAATGTGAGAGATAAAATAGAAAAGAGCAAATTTGGATTATTGAATAGTTGCTAGAACATATAATAGTTACTTACCTAATTTAGGTGTTATTCTTGATCATCTAGTACAATTTCTCATGAAAAAATACTTATAATTATATATCCACTATCATATCAAGATTCATATGTTTGATAGAACCCCTAGAAAGTATAAAGTAGGATATCTTGATCTACACATAGGATTAGTCAGAAATTCAGAATACTGTAATTTCATAGTTATTATATATTTTGAGAAGTAATCATGCAAAATAAAATCCAGTTGAGAAATGACTGGTGGAGCTCCCTCGTTCACATGATCACATCACTCGGACATCTTTAAGCGACAAGAATCATATTAAACTATGAAAACAATCTTTGTCCACTACAAGTTATGCCCTTTTTCGTTGTAATAATTTGGTTTGGGTGTTCCACACATACCACGATTAATTGTGAATGCCTTCATGCTCATTATACCGTTATGTTGGACCTAATCCTTTCCGGTTTAGTCAAATGGCAAATTTACGTTCAGCTCGGCTTGATTTAGGCTTTAGAGTTGCAACTTTTTCGCTAGAATTGCATGTTGAGAATATGGGTTTAACTTCTAACGCATAAGGAGCAGAGGAGCGCGCTAATATGGAGAAGGCTCGAAATTGGTGGGTTTATGTGTGCCGGAGGTGCCATAAGTGTTTTGTTTACTAAGTTTATGATATGCTCAAATTAATACCCTATAAGTATTAAAGCAGTTGTTGTAGTATATGTAGGGGTCGAACACAAGAACTCAAGAAAGTCACACCATATATTATATAGACTCGAATTAAGTTAAACCAAACAATGTAATTAAATGCGAGTGCGTAAATTAAACAAGTTGTAAGTCAATTGGAAAGAAGATAGGCTCATGGTATTTTTCAGGAATTCAATGAATGTAGATAAACTAACTAACATGATTCAGATTTAGTGCGGTTCTTGAACTCAAATCACTAAAGTATAGCTAACCAACTCTCGTTGCGAAAACTATCTAAGTCTAAATCCTAGAATTCCAAATTTCTTTGCGAATCCTAAAGTCTAAACCAGCTTTTAGTTCAAGTTTGATTTGTTCACAAAACAACTAAACCAAATCTCTTTGCGAATAGTTATTTTGCTCATCCTAAGTTCTATCAGGTAATTAATCGCACTTTCGTGCCCAATCAATTATCCTAAGATCTAGTTCCAGATTCGTCAACCTAGAATTAGCTATGAGAACAACTTATGGTGAAGAACTAATTCAGATGGTGAATCCTAATTAACTAATTAACCTAACATTCAGAGAAAATCCTTATGAGAACTCTGAACCTAACAAGGGATCTACTCAGACATAGTAATTGAAACAATAAACATGGCTGAATAGATCATCAAATCAAATAAATAGAAGAGAGTAAAACAAGGGTTCGAAATCTTCTCTCAGGCGAACAGAGTTTCAGACTTGTCCCCCTCCAAAGCTCTCTCACAGAAAACTAAAGTAAAATAAAGCCTAGCCAACAAAAGTGGCTGAAAAACCTAATTATAATGCTAAAACACGTTTTGTGGCTTCTTGTAATTATTAAAATCTTATGGACCAACGTGCAGTTTCTTCAAACTTGTAAAAAGTCGCGTTTCATTTTCCATGGACGATGGTATCGACCGATACCATAAGTGGTATCGATCGATACTCGGACAATGACGCGCTTCCTTCCTCCATGGTGTCAGTATCGATCGACACCAGGTGGTGTCGGTCGATACAATGGCTTCAAATCGCTACACGATCTCTGCTTTGCTCCAAAATGCTCCAAAAAGCTCCAATATCTCAAATTATGCTTCAAACGTGTTAAAACCTGTAAAAGACTCTACAACACTACAAAATAGTAGAAAGACTCTATAAAATGGACTTATATCATGGCTTAAAAAGGGGTAAAAACCATGATATATCAACTCCCCCAGACTTAGCCTTTGCTTACCCTCAAGCAAACAGAAAACCAAACCAGAGAAAGAAGTTTGAAAACACGGAGACTCACCTGTTCTTGAAACATTGCAATGACCCTTCAACTTAGCACTCATATGTTACCTAACCAATTCCAAGACTAACCACCATGTACTTCTCCTTAGACATTCGCAGCTTCCCAGACTACACACATTATTTCGTAGCATTATCCATCCAAGCCTTCATCGCCAGTTTCATCGCTGTGATTAATACCAAGAACCTTCTAGATTCTTTCCCATACAGTATCATGACAATGAACCACCCAATTTCACACTTTTTGTATCACTTTTCCTCTCCCCCAGACTTATTTCTTATCCTATTCTCTTTTTTTTTTTTTTTATATTCGCACATACACATCAAGGTTTGAGACGAGAGTATTGATGGTGTTTGCCACCGAATCCCCGGTTCTTCCTTCTCAATGTATCAAAGGGTGTAGGCGAATAATGGCATCATAGGAAAATCCTAGCCTCGCTTCCAACCTTTGTGTGATCATTTCTCACCAAGTAGAATAATGGGATCGCTGGAAACATTCCTAACCCTCTACTTAGGAGAAAATCATCTCATATTTTCATGCACTTATTTATTAATTAACATAAGGGGAGAGAGATACTATTACTTTTAAACACATGGGTTCCTTTGTCATATATGAATGAGGAATCAAGCTCTATGAATACTAACCACGTCGATGAAGTGCATAAATTTGGCTCAGGCTTTAAAAGAACTCTGCTAGAAACATGTGTGTCTTCTAGTTAATTGGTCAGCCTTTGGATTTTCCATTAGTCGATCTGTAACTGATTCTGTAACAGTGGTCACTTAGAAGCAAAGTCAGAACAATAGATTCAAGAACAAGATCATAATCTCCAACAGGTTTTGACACAAGACTCTAAATTTTGACTCAAGAACGACTGACTCTAAGAAAAACAAACACAATGTCAGCGACTACCTCCCCCAGACTTGAACAACACTGTCCCCAGTGTTATCTAGCCTAGAGTTGGTAAAAGAAAAACAGAAGAGCTGAGTGGATTGGTGAAAATCGAAGGAGACGTACCTGGGTGACGGGTATCGACCGATACCGTGCTGGTATCGATCGATACAAGGGATATTAGTCGATGCAATTTTGACATTGATTGATCTGTAGCTCACGGTCCCTTAAGAAATACTCAGCTCCTTTGTCGTGTGGATGGTGTCGATCGATACCGGGTGGGTGTCGATCGATACCGGGTGGGTGTCGATCGATACTGATCTTCTGAATATGCTGCACGTGAAACACAAGACACAAAACCAAAAACAAAAATAATAGAAAAACGTATGTACAGACTTACCAGTGGGTTGCCTCCCACCAAGCGCTTGTTTAACGTCACGAGCTTGACTTTGCTCAGGTGATTAGTCAGAGCGAGGTTGAGAACTCACTCCCATGCAAGTTCTACAACTAGACACTTGCAAACTCAGAGTTCTACTCAACATGCTCTCTATAACCTCTTTTCCTTTCTCTTTCAGCTCCGGAGTAAGAATGACTCTAGCCTTGGAGAATGGTTTTGAGGTTCATTTGCACTTCACCTTGTACTAAATCGAGTCCCCATCACACTTCTGAGGGATTAAAGTCATAGAGGGAGCACCTTTTACTCCTTTGCTCTTCACCTCCTTCTTTGCCTTAGCCGTTGTGATGTCTCTCTTTCTGATGAGAGAAAGACCATCTAAAACGTCCATGACAGTTGGCACATCATAATGCTCATCCAAAAGATCAACCATCAACGTCTCTCCTGTAACAACGGTGATGCAAGAGAAATGTGTGGGAGCTCTTCCAGAAGGGATGGCTTTATAGGAGATCTTCTTGTCAATGTATGAGAATGAGATTCTCTTACTGGGCGTGTCTATAAATGCACCAATTGTAGCCATGAACGGTCTTCCAAGGATCAAAGGCGTACTAGATCTTGCACTCATCTCCACAACCTGAAAATCAGTAGGAACCAGACAATCTCCTACTTTAACCAGCAAATCAGGGATTGTACCATATGGAACTGAGGTGGAGGAGTTCGCGAATGTAAGAGACATCTCAGGAGATCTTATATCAATTCTTAACCTCTCTGTAATTGTCCTTGACATGACATTGACGCTAGACCCTAATCAACGAGAGATTATTTGAATTCAACTCCAGAGATAGAGCATGAAACTAAAAAATTTCCTGGGTCTTCCCTCTTAATCAGCTGTTTCATCGGAGGTGGTGTACTTCTGGGTTTGATAAAGAGTGCCTTGATCTCTTCCTTAGTTTCTCTGCAATTTCGGAAGTAACACTCCAAAGGACGGTTTTCAAAAGCTTCTTCAAAAGATATAGTGTGGAGAATCCTCCTGACCATCTTCTCAAAAGCGAGCAACTTCTCCGCAGTAATAGGGTTCATGAGATGTCTAGGTGGTCGAGGATATGGCACCTTAGGTTTGTAGACCCTCTCTGGCGTCACATCAGGTGTCTTCTCGACTGCAGGGTCAGTGTCGATCGATACAGGGTGGGTATCGATCGACACACGAGGGCTTGAAATGTCCCGTGAAAGTATTTGCACTGGTGTCGGTCGATGCTTGTTGTTTCGAAACGTCTTTGGCAGATCCTTGGATGGGTATCGACCGATGTTGGGTGGTATCGATCGATACTGGGGCGATTTCGAGAGCCTCATCGTCATCATCTTCAACAAGATCGACGAGATTCTTTGCAGTAAGGCCAATTTTCACTCTTGGATCGACCTCTTCATCACTTCTTAAAGTGATTGCATTGACGTGTTCATTCTGTGCATGAACCATCTTTCCCTTGACACCTGCTGCAGTTTGAGCGACCTGAGTTTCCAGCCTCTTCTGATGAATGCTAAGAGCTTCAATTTTTTCATTTAGGTCTGTATACATAGCATCCATCTTCCCATTAAAATCTATTGTCATCTTCTGCTGTCCCTCAAGAATCTACTCAAGCATGGATTCAACCTTGTTCTCTGGAGTTTTGGGTGGTGGGGATTGGTATTGATACCTTTGACTTTGAAATCCAGCACCACCAATGTAGTTAACACCTTTCACTTCATCCTCATCAGCAAAGTGAACAGCTTTCCTCGTCTTTCCCATCAGAAGATTGTGCACTGAATCCAGCTTGGCTTGAACCTCAGCAATATGCTGATTTTGTAAGGGTTCTTGGATTTTGTAAGAGATATCTTGATTTTTATTTATGCAATCTAAGTTTTAGTTTCTTAATCTCTTCTAATCTTTCATCTCTTATTCACTTAATCATGGGATTTGACATATCTTTCATAAGGTTTGTTGGGTTCTTCATGGTAAGTGAGTAGAAACTCTTTGGATCATTGGGTTTGGTAGATTAAGGGGAATTCTTGGTTAATCCTTGATGTCTAAGGCTTAATTAACATATTTCCTTTCTTGTTTAGTGTTTATAATGCTAGATTAGGCTTGAGAAAGTTAAAATATAGATCATAGGGAATTTCATGCACACAAAGTGTTTAATGAAATTCCCCAATGAACTAAATAAGAGATTTTCACACTTAGCTCATGAGAATGATTGTCTAAGATGAATTTTCGCTATTGGAACTTGTTATTTAATGCTTGTTGATTGCTTATTCACAAATGAGAATTTGATCTTGAATTTGTAATTAACAAAGTGATTAGTGCTAAGAGATTAGATTAATCTTGATTAGTGTTTTAGGCTTAAGGAAATGCACTTGTGTGATTGTGTAGACATCATTGCTTAGCTTAAGATTCCCCCAAATCAATTGCCTTACCCAAAGATCCTCTTTTAATCATTGTCTTAATCGTTTTTAGTGTTATTACTTGTTCACTTGTTTAATTTGAATCATTTAGGTTGTTAGAAACAAACCCTCACTCTATTAGCTTAACTTAAAAGGTTGTATGCATTCTTGGTGCATTGAAACTTAACCCATTGGTTCGATACCTCTTATGCTACATAGGCATTTAGAGTAATTGATTCTAAAGACCTGCAAAAGTCTTGTATCATCCAAATTCCCAGTCTGCTTCTTCCGCTCAAAGTCTGCATTCTTGGTGCTATTGCTAGACGCCAAGTTCTCAATAAGCACATAAGCATCGTCAGGATACCTGGTGTTGAAATTTCCATTGCTCGCAGCATCTAAGGCCATCTGATACCTCCAATCAATCCCTCTGAAGAAGATACCCAGCAACTGAACCTTAGTGAAACCATGATGTGGACAATCTCTCTGATATGATCTGAATCTAATCCAAACAGCCTTAAATGCCTCAGTCGCTCCTTGAGAAAATTGGAGATCTTATTCCTAAGCTCCTCGGATCTTGCATCATCATAGAAATTGTTCAAGAAGGCATTCTTAGTCTCTTCCCAGGTAGTCATTGATCCAGGCGGCAACTGCTTAAGCCAATAAGCTGCATCCCCACCAAGAGAGTATGGGAAAAGCTTACAGATGAGGTAATCGTTGGACACTCCATTGTACTTGATGCTAGTGACCAAGTCCTCGAACCTCTCAATATGATCCATGGGGTGCTCATGAGGAAAACCATGAAAAGGGTGCTGACCCACAAGAGTGAAGTATGCAGGTTTCAGCTCAAAGTCATTCCTCTGGAAAGCAGGTGGACGAATCGCTGATCGATTGGCATAAAACTGATCAGGCCTGTTGTACTCTCCAATTGTCATACCACGATCAACCACATTATTCCCAACATTCACAACAGCTGGAGGGACAATGATGTTTCCATCTCCATCAAGTCGTTGCCCCATCTCATTGCACAAATGACCCTCTTGGTCTCTCAAAGCTCCAGCATCATCACGAACCAAAACCACTGGATTGTTCATCTTTGCTGGCCTCTTTGTTCTCCTTTTTGTGCGTTCCAAAAGTGCTAGTTGCTCGTTTGACAGATTAACTAGCGGAGTGTTCTTATTCCTTCTGGTTTCACGAAGAAGCATGCACCTGAAACACGAAAGTCAAGAACGTAAGTAACCGAAAAACGCGACGGGTATCGACCGATACCACTAGGATGTCGATCGATACTCTACGATTTAGACAAAATTTTTAGCTAAAATCTAATGGCGAAATTGAGAGTCCCCGGCAACGGCGCCAAAATTTGATATGCTCAAATTAATACCCTATAAGTACTAAAGCAGTTGTTGTAGTATATGTAGGGGTCGAACACAAAAACTCAAGAAAGTCACACAATAGATTATATAGACTCGAATTAAGCTAAACCAAACAATGTAATTAAATGCGAGTGCGTAAATTAAACAAGTTGTAAGTCAATTGGAAAGAAGATAAGCTCAGGGTATTTCTCAGGAATTCAATGAATGTAGATAAACTAACTAACATGATTCAGATTTAGCGCGGTTCTTGAACTCAAATCACTAAAGTATAGCTAACCAACTCTCGTTGCGAAAACTATCTAAGTCTAAATCCTAGAATTCCAAATCTCTTTGCGAATCCTAAAGTCTAAACCAGCTTTTAGTTCAAGTTTGATTTGTTCACAAAACAACTAAACAAAATCTCTTTGCGAATAGTTATTTTGCTCACCCTAAGTTCTATCAGGTTATTAATCGCACTTTCGTGCCCAATCAATTATCCTAAGATCTAGTTCCAGATTCGTCAACCTAGAATTAGCTATGAGAACAACTTATGGTGAAGAACTAATTCAGATGGTGAATCCTAATTAACTAATTAATCTAACATTCAGAGAAAATCCTTATGAGAACCCTGAACCTAACAAGGGATCTACTCAGACATAGTAATTGAAACAATAAACATGGCTGAATAGATCATCAAATCAAATAAACAGAAGAGAGTAAAACAAGGGTTCGAAATCTTCTCTCAGACAAACAGAGTTTCAGACTTGTCCCCCTCCAAAGCTCTCTCACAGAAAACTAAAGTAAAATAAAGTCTAACCAACAAAAGTGGCTGAAAAACCTAATTATAATGCTAAAACACGTTTTGGGGCTTCTTGTAATTATTAAAGTCTTCTGGACCAACGTGCAGTTTCTTCAAACTTGTAATAAGTCGCGTTTCCTTTTCCATGGCGTCAGTATCGATCGACACCATGTGGTGTCGGTCGATACAATGGCTTCAAATCGCTACACAATCTCTGTTTTGCTCCAAAATGCTCCAAAAATCTCTAATATCTCCAATTATGCTCCAAACGTGCTAAAACCTGTAAAAGACTCTAAAACACTACAAAATAGTAGAAAGACTCTATAAAACGGACTTATATCATGGCTTAAAAAAGGTTAAAAACCATGATATATCAGTTTAAAATTTTGGATATTTGTCTTTGTTAAAATTGGATTTTTATCTACATTTTATTTGGTCCGATGACTTGACGTGAAATTCAATGGTACACTAAAAAAAAAAAGCTTTAACCAAAAAAAAAGCTGAACGTACAAATCAAATTCACAAATAAATCAAATCAAATCAATATATACCAAGTTACCGACTCGTGAGATACGGTCTGATCACAAGTAAAATATACTAACTATCGTGCCTCGTAAGAACTAGCCAATGTTATCAAGACAAGATCAATTCTTGAGAATCTTGTCCCCCTTGTCGTCGGAGTTTATAATCCTTTTGTCAGATTCTCCAAATCTAGTCATGCCGGACACAACACAACATAATTAATTTTCGTTTTAACCACACATATGTACATTTATAAATCCCAGAAAACTACATTAAACTACTCAATTGAACAAAATCTCGCAGAATCATCAAAGTCCACGCACACATGCATGGCACAACAACAAGAAGATGCATTTCTTCTAACAAACAAATCACACCACTAAATTATGATATTAGTTGCCTTTTTTGCATTTCTATCACTCATTTGCGATCGTAAACCGATGTATCAAGCACTCAAACGGCCGGGAAATACACAGACCCGATCCATAACTTTCCATCTTCTCGCTCATAAGTTTCACTAACAAACTTCATTGTTGTCCCTTCACTGTCCTCAAGTATCTCGAGAATCTCTCCGGTCTCTCCATAGAGTTTCACGATAATTCCATGAGGTTTCCCTCCACGGATGAGATGAATCACGGTCTCCACCTTCAACGGCTTTATGAAAAACTTTCCGACCCAAGAATGACTCAGAAACACACGAGTGAACAAACTGTTTTTGGAATGCAATGCGACCCAAAAATCGCCCGTAGGCATGCGCCGGATATTGTCCATGGGACCCGGGATCTTCGCGAAAATCTCGTTGGTCCCGACTTTAGGACCTTTGACCCATATTCTATGGATAATATATGTACCGTTTTCGCATGTGAGCACAAACGATCCGTTTTTGCTTAGAGCTAAACCATTGGGTAAATGGAGTTTGTCCATTATAACTTTGGCCTCTTTCTTCTTCATATCGTATCTAATTACTCTTCCCTTTCCCTTGTAGCAAAAAAAAACAAATTACTCTTCCCTTCTTATCCACGGACATATACACGTAGAATACTTGCCTGTCCAACAAAACAAACATAGCACATTTACAAGTTCGTTACAAAAATATATGTGTGTGTATGATATAAAATTATACAGATTATCATTATTATTATTAGGGAGGATTACTGAACTAACCTAAAAAAATGCCTAAATTATTAGAACAATGCAAATCTTTCTAAATTATTAGAATAACTTAACAAATGATAAAATACCGATTTGGTCATTTTGGCATTTGTTAACAAAAACGTAATTACGATATTGTCATTACTATTTTTAATCTACATCAGCGCGCTCAAATAAACAAATCTGCCGTTCTTTGACGGTAGACTTAATTATTGTTGGTAGACTTATTTTTCGGACGGTAGACTTATTTTTCGGACGGTAGACTTATTGTTCGGACGGTAGACTTATTTTGGGCCGGTAGATTTGTTTTGGGCCGGCAGACTTATTTCGGTAGACTTATTTTTACGACATGTTAGATATGTTTTTGGGCGATAAACTTATTTTTTTGTTAGATTATTTTTAATGACGGTAGATTTGTTAAGGATTAGTAGATTTAACGAGCGATCGGTTGACTTTTTTGATATACATTTGACCAAATTGGTAGATTTATTTTCTTTGATGGTAGATTTATCTCCTCTGCAGTAGACTTCTTTGTAATGGCGGCAGACTTATCATCGGATGGTTCGTTTTTTGGTGACGGTAGATTTATTGTAATGACGGTAGACATATATTGTCGTGGTAGACTTATTCTTAAAACGGTAGATTTATTTTTATTGACGGTAGACTTATCATAAGTTGGTAGACTTATCATAAGTTGGTAGACTTATCATAAGTTGGTAGACTTATCATAAGTTGGTAGACTTATCATAAGTTGGTAGACTTATCATAAGTTGGTAGACTTATCTGAATTTGGTAGACATTGATCATTTGTATTGACGGCATACTTATTAAAATATTAATAAAAGTTACATTAAATTTTCAAAAAATGTAAAAAATCCCCAAAAAATTGAAAACGAATTCCGAAAAAAACGAAAAAAAATTCCAAAAAATCTAAAGTTAAGAAAACATAATTTTAAATTTTAAATAAAAGTATATTATATTTTATGTTTAAAATTTTTGAACTAAAAATTCTAAAAACTCAAAAAATACAAAAATCCAAACAAATTCTCAAAATTTTATAAATCTCAAAATTTGTTTGGATTTTTGTATTTTTGAGAATTATAGATAAAAATCTCAAATGTGGGGCAAGCGCACTTGGTGTTTCTTAAAAATCTCAAATATTATAGATAAAAATCTCAAAGATTATAGATAAAAATCTCAGAATTATAGATAAACTTTAAAATTATTTTTTTTTAACTTAAGATTTTTTCGGATTTGTTTCAATTTTTGGGGGATTTTTTGGATTTTTTAATATTTTATTATTAAATGTAAACAGTGTTTCAAACCGTTTTATAGTTTGAGTTTTTAGAAATTTTTAATTCAAAAATTCAAAATTGAAATTATAATATATTATGTATAATTTAAAATTATTTTTTCTTAACTTAAGATTTTTTGGATTTTTTTCAAATTTTTGGTAATTTTTTGGGGATTTTTTTGAATTTTTAGGAAATTTAATGTAATATTTTATCTATTTATTAATATTTTGTGGGTTTTAATTTGTATGTTCTAATTATATGTGGCTCATGTGTTTTTGTTTTAAATCTCACTAATTTTAGTTATACATATTAAGTAAACATTAAACTGTTTAAAGTGACGTATTTCGTCAAGCACCTTTGAAAATCATCGTGGACTGTCTTACAATCACCAATTCAAAAACAAATATATCATCATTTAGAATTTAATTATCATTTGTACAAATTCAAATCTAAATCTCCCATTAATTATACTCGTAGAAAAATACGTTGAATCGAAGACGGAAATGTCGCTGGAGACGCGGCCGCCGTCGTGAAGCCCATGAACCTGTCGGAGATACCATCAATTTAACACCATCAATTTAAAATAGACCAAATTAAACAAGTCTGCCGCAACATTTTAAACAAGTCTACCACTTCGTTTTAAACAAGTTTACCACTTCGTTTTAAACAAGTCTACCACAACGTTTTAAACAAGTTTACTGTTTCGTTTTAAACAAATCTACCGCAACGTTTTAAACAAGTCTACCGCAACGTTTTAAACAAGTCTGCCGCTACGTTTTAAACAAGTCTGCCATTACGTTTTAAACAAGTCTGCCACTACGTATTAAACAAATCTGTCACTACGTATTAAACAAGTCTGCCATTATTAGCGGAATTTCGTCGAACAAGTAGTGTGCATACCTCATGAAGCCGCATATTAACCAAAAAACAAGGGTTTTTCACCGGGAACTTGCATCGTCCCTCCGCATGTCGCCTCAAGAACGACCAAACAAGGGTTTTCGAGCCGCCGGAGTCGCCGAGAAGATGAGAGGGCTCGCCGGAGTCGAGAAGACGAGAGGTTTCGAGAAGACGAGAAGGCTCGCCGGAGTCGCCGTATCTCTCACCGGAGTCGTGATTGAGAGGAGAAGAAGAGAGAGAAGTCATGAGATTGAGAGAGAATTTTTTATTTTTTTTTTGATTTTTGATTTTTTTAATTAGTTTTTTGTAAAAAAAAAAATCAAAATAACATATTGATTAAAACGAAAATATGTACGTTAATGTTTTTTACCACTTTTTGGAAGTTGATTTAGTTAGAAGAGATCTTTTAGTCAGGAGAGAGTGAAACAGAGTTATTCTAATAATAACACAACATTATTCTAGTTATTATCTCTTATTATTATTCTTTTTCCACGATTTCGTTGATGTTACCAATCAGAGAAATATAAGAGAATCGAACCCGTAAATGTAAATTAAATAGTTTTCAATTACTCGAAGTGGTATTTGTCGCTGCTATCATTGAAGTAAAAGACATCTTCCTCTTCGTCTATATCCATTTGGTTTGCAAACATAACTTTGCGACCTTCGACTTCATCAACGACTAACTCGGCCAAGCCTCCCTCTGGTCCGACCTTCATGATCCCAAAGTAACCATCACAGATGTACAAATCTCCTATTTTCCTATGGAAGCTAAGTCCCAATTGTCTCCCACAACTTGGAACTACTTTATGCCTCGAACAGTTATCTCTTCACTCACCAAAACAAAACAAAAAAAGAAAAGGATCAAATTAATTGGGAAGCTTAACGAAAATCCATTGGACGACTACACAGGGAACAATGGAAACAGAGTAAGGCTAAATTTTCAATTTTTGGTTAGACTGAACCTGTGAGGAGAAGTGTAGGCGAAATCGACCCAGCCAAGTTCTTCGCCGCGCCACTTGAGGATGCGACCGTCAGTGACGCCTACGTAAGGGCCTTCACCTTGTGAATCGAATTCTAAGCTCTCTGGTCCATCGCCGGGGAGAGGAATGGTCTTAGCCACTTGGAGGACGTGTTTCGTGCCCCTTAGGCGGTCTGGCGCGATGATTGATGACCAGAAGAAGAAGCAAACTACGGCTATGATAGCAGGATCAGCGGCTACCGGCGTCAGAACTCTCCGTCTAATCGGCATCTCTCTGTCTCTCAGGAGAAAATGTTTGTGAGCGATGATACTGAGCTTAATTACTCTATAAATAAATAAACATATACTTCTTTCTCAAGGATTTCGGACACAATACACGTTGCACATGTAATAATCAGTGTTCTCTCGAACCCTTTCACAAAAAACTTTACAATATAATATTAATAAAACAGAAAAGCCTATATAAATTTACCTTATTTAGACTTTTTCTGTCTACTAGGAAACACTACCGACACTAATTTTGAATACAAAAAGGACGTCCAAAAAAAGAGTTGACGTGCACATAGACATAGTTGTGACAATATGATTTAAAATTATAACAATGCAAAGATAAATAAGTCACAACATTGCAGAAAACTACAAATCATAAACACCAAGAAAAGGCATGAGAACCGAACCAATCCAAAGCTTGCCATCTTTCTCCTCCACTTCACTTATAAACCTCAATCTCTTTCCTTCTTTATCCTCTAGCACCTCCAAAACCTCTCCTGATTCACTCAGCTTCAAAGCTGTTGCATGAGGTCTTCCTCCAGTGAACAGCGAGTGCAGGCGCGGGCCACTGATTGGAAGTCTCAACACCAAATCTCTGAACCAATTTTGAGTGAGTGAGAGTTTTGCGAAAAGACCTTTCTTTGAGTGTACAGCAACCCAGAATTCTCCATTTGAGTTTCTTCTGACGTTGTCAGGGAAGCCCGGGAGCTGAGCAAACACGTCTTGGGTTCCTGCGTTTGGACCAGAGAGCCAAAGCCTTAGGATCTTGCAAGTGGTTGTTTCCGCTACCAATACAAAAGACCGGTCTTTGCTTAGTGCAATGCCGTTTGCAAATGCAAGGCCTTGTAATAAGACCGTCACTTTCTTGCTTGATCTGTCATACTTGATTAACCTTCCAGTCTTATCAAAGTTCAAAACAGCAGCCAAGAATTGCCTGAATATGACAACGCTTTGGAGTTAAATAATCATCACCAAGAGAAAAGGATAATTCATGCATCAGAGTAAGAAAGGTCATATTTATTGTAAACATGGAAAATCGTTTTCGCTTCTATGTTGAAACAAGAACATTGTTCTTCTATGAAAAAGAAAATGCGCGTGATAAGAAAGATGAGATTTTAGGTATTTCTATTCGTGTTACCTTCTCTGGAATCTGGTGCTAGCATCTGTGAAGTAAATCACATCTTCCTGCTCATCAATATCTAAATCATTAGTGAAACGAAAGGTTTGCCCCTCAGCTTCTGTAACCAAGGGTTTGGCTAAACCACCAGCAGGACCAACAATAAGAAGACCAAAGTAGGCATCCGCGATGTAGAGATCTCCGGTTTTCTTATCGAACCGCAATCCTAATGGTCTTCCACACACATGCTCCAGCTCTGGTGCAAATGGGCGAACGCACGTCTGCCTAAACAATATCCACAAGTGGTAAGAAATGAGTAATAACTAACAAAATACTAAACTGGTTGAGATTCTCCAAAATCCGAGTTTTGCGATGTTAGATTCAAGATACTGTCACAGTAACCTCTGAGTCTACCACAAGACATGATAAAAGCACATTTCTCGCTTAACAAAGTTGATAAAAAGAATGTTCTTGTCTCACCGAATCCTGAAGCTATGTTAAATAATGATCAAATCTAACGAAATTCTCAATATACCTATTAGCCGATGTGTAAGCGAAATCTGTCCATCCAAGCGATTCCCCGCGCCATTTCAGGACCCGACCGTCGGAGACACCAACGTACGGACCCTCTCCTGCTGGATCGAAAGCTACACTCTCCGGACCGGAGGCTCCGGTGAGGTTAACCACCTTCGCCGACGGGAAAACATCACGCGAGCCGGCGATTTCAGGCGGTGCGAAGATGCCGAAACCGATTTGGCTACTCGAGGCAAGAATTGCGATAATCGCTACAATCGCTGTTGAGAATAGTATAGTGAGCATCGTGGTCATGGTGATTTGGATATTGCACTCGGATTCTGTTTCGCCACAATCACTGTTATGAGCTTCTTTGCTTTTATTTTGTCGGTTAGACTAATTCATGAACCTACCTCGTAATTATAGTTTTATTCGGATTTAGCCTCTATTTAGTTGTTATTGATCAATTATCTCCAGCAAAATTGAAGTTACGAAACTACTTATTAGTGGACTTAAAGTAAGCCCATTACTCAGCCCAATTTACCAGCCCATTAATCACATTCAAAAAGAAGCGACTCCAAGAAGATTCAAGGATACTCATAAACACAAGGAGAAATAAAAAAGTGCCAAAATACAAAATGATTAGTCAACAGTCAATTTTTTGTTTTATTAACAAGCTGTGCCGTTATTTCTTAAAATATGAAAAGTGAAGTCTTTTTTATAAAAAAGATATCTCGAGAATTATATTATTTATATATATTTGTAATATAATATCTATCAAGTTACAAAAACTGTCGTGGAATATTTGCTTATGTATGCGCGTGATACCATCATGGAAACTGGAAAATTCAGCAAGCTAATTTTATATTGCTAGCCTTCCCTTCAAGAGATTTTGCACCAATGTCAACTTATTAAGAAATTGGATAGAAAGGCTGAAACCGTTTTCTCTCTAGATTAGCGATTCTAGGGGATTGACACAACCACCAGATCTTCGTGATTTCTTCGGCCGGCTCTAGCGCCGGCTGTACTCTTTCTCTTCTCTATTTTTTAGTTTGTACATTTGAAATAAAACTCATGTTTTCCCTTTTTCTCTCGAGAGAGTGTTCTTTGTGCGATTCTCGCATTTGTTTAAAGCGTTGTCCGATGGTTGATTTCCGATTACTTGAGTCAATTTTGTCAGTGTTAGTCCGTTTGAGTGAAATCTCTAGCGGTTGGTTGAAATTATCTCATTCAGATTATTTTTGAATCCCTAAACCGCCTTGGAATTTCATCTCTCAAAATGCTATTCAAGATTGTTTCTTTAGTTTCGATCTTAAATCCTTGTCAACTTGGATTCATACAATACGATATCGATTGCAATTCACTGCCTTTTGTGTGAATGATGCATTGATTTTTCAGAAGGATGTATGTACACAAGCCGCAATTTCGATGTGGTTCGTCTTTGTTGATATTCTTTTGAATTTGAAAAAACCTTTTATGTGCAAGTGTATCTTAGCTGTTGGTCGAGGATCCTCTTCGCTGGACTCGTTTTCTGGTGGACGGCTGTTACGATTCCAAAGAAGACTCCGAGTTGGGATATGGCTTTCTACATATCAAATCGGGAGGAAAACGACGTCAAATTCTTTTCAAAATGACTTTGATACAGAAGCTTTGGTATCAAAATGTCGATTTTTCAGAACTATTACCAGAAGCATCGGGTTTTCTCATGCGGTGTGCGAATTGGAGGTTCAGCCAAGAGATGCTACCCAAGTACACAAATTGCATCAAAGCAAGATTGAAGATGGAGAAGAAAATAATAAATATAATGATTCGTTAGCGAATAAGGCTTTATCTATAAAAAATATCGTCAAATTCACTTCTTATCATGTATTTTTCTCAGTATATAGCGCATATATTTGCATATGTCATAATTTGCTTCACGAAATTTCTATATACCGACTTTGTAACCTCCATTTGATATCAATGACATTGTTTAGATATAAAAAAATGACAAATTCACTTTCTTACAAAAATACTTCGCTGGAAACATTATTAAATAGTTAATTTAAGTGAGTATCTCTCTCTCTTCTCTCTAACATCTTTTATTTGCTATAGGACAAAAAATGAACTGTAAAAATACTGAAAGTGATAAAAAAAAAAAACTATTAAATTGAGAAAATGTTAAATGGTGCAAATAAGTATATTAGGGTATCTCCAATGGTTTCCCTCATTTTTTTTCCTCAAAATGAAGTAAACTTAAAATGAAGTTGAATTTTTCTTCATAAGTTCTTCTCATTTTTCCCCTAAAAAGGAATATTCTAAGTATATTATATTTTTACTTTATTTTAAATTTCTAACAATATCCTTTATTTTCTAAGTTTACATTTTACACCTAATTATTTTAAGTTTACAAACCAATAGTTTATCTGATGTTAAGTTTATTTTTAAAAATCTTAAGCTTTATGTCAATTTTATTTGTTTGTTTTTTATATTTATTTATGGTCTTAATTTTGTATTTTAAATTTTATTGTTGGTTATGTTATTGTATTTTTGTTATATATATTAAGATTGCATGTTAATTTTTATTTATAATTATGTTTTAAAAAGCATAATATTGTATTTGAATATTAAATAAAAAGTTTAAAACTATGTTTATATATAAACTAGATGCATATTAAATTATAAGGATCATTTTGCAAATAAACAAAGCTAAAAGGTAAAATGAAGAGATGAATAGTATTCTCTCAAATTTAATGTGATACTATTCATAAACTCATTTTTTTCTCAAAATGAGACTATTGGAGAGGAGTTTCCCTAGTTTTTTTATGTTTTCCCAATGAGGGACCATTGGGATGGACTCATAATTGATGTTTCTAAAGAACGAGAAAAATGTCACTAAGGGTTTGGAATGACTTTACTAGCTTTTTATTATTAAACAAACTTATAGGACCACAAATATAATCATACAAACTTTATATATTAAATGATACGTAATATGAAATATTAACACACGCGATAAATAAAATAATAAAAGATTTGCTGGCAAAGATGGCATTGCGAAAAAGAAAAATGAAAAAAGCAAAAGGGATTTGGTGTGTCAATAATGTGGCTCTGTGTTCCATCGGAGGGACACTTCCCATATCTTGAATGTGTCCGAACAGCTATTGTAAGGGCATTTTAAGCTTTGAGTTTACATTATTATTTTATATTGAATTATTCTGTTGGCACAATCTCGGATGCAGAAAATGAAAGAATCATCGTTACATTTTCAAGTTAACGAAGTAAGTCAAGTGACATGAGTATTGTGCACGATTTCGGCCAATATACACTTAAATATACAATATCTTCTTCCAATAATTGTATACTTAATTAAGAACGTTATTTGCTTTGTGAAACGTCAAACGTGTAACGTTGGTTAAATATGTAATATCGTAAGAACTAGGTGAGTTTATGCGTATTTATTATTAGTAATACAACAATATATATATATATATATATATATATAT
>PKMM01026164.1:274376-418304 GCA_002933915.1 Eutrema heterophyllum | reverse complement strand
ATATATATATATATATTTATATATTATCCCAACAGTATAATATATCATATATGTTTTTCATATCGTAGATAATAGTTTTTTCCCCCCGAAAGATACTCTATGTTTTGTATATAAAATATACATATATATATATATATAATCTTCTTTGAATAAATATATACGATTAATTAGCAACTGTATTTGATATCAAAGCGATTTTGATCACAAACATAATCGTCTCATCGCTTTTCCTTTTCTTTTCAAATTGAAATTACTCATCATAAGGTTTTTTTTTCAATTCAAAATATATTAATATTAATAACCCAGAAAGGGGATCAGAACAGTACATCTCCGGTGTAAACTTGAACAAAAGTGCAGAAAAAATCGGAAATAGACTAGGCTAAACGAATCGACTAACAAAAAGAAGATCAAATATGTGATTAGGAAAATCGACTAATAAACGAATCAACCACCGGAACCATTCTCAGGTAGAACCACTCATCATAAGTTATGAAGACCAATCACCAAACCTCAATGCTTATGCCTCTCGCAACATCTTTAATGTCGAAACAATGATCGCATTCAATACCACAAATCCGCAAAGTTCAGTTTTCACCATCAATTTGTCCAGTGTGACAAAACTCACATCGGCAAAGCAATGAAAATATCGTAAGATTATATTTTATTTGATTACTAGATTAGGTCTCGCGTGATACACGGATAAAAAATAAAAAATTTAGATACTAAAATTAATGATATGCTTAATTATAACCCGTATAGTTAGATTATAAATTAAAATCCCGTTTAGTTATTCATGAATTACGTTTAATAATTCGTATTTTAAGAAAACTCAAAATTGATTTATATTACCCATAAATCTTATAAACAATCCCTTTAAATGAATTAGAGGGTTCCAGAATTACCAAACACACGATAACAAATTTTTCGTCTAATTAATTTTATATATTATGAATCGTATATATTTTTTTATATATTTAACACTTTTTATTTGATAGTTTTTATTTTCTCTTACTTTACTTTTTAATATTATTAGTTTCTATTATATAAAACACAATTATTTTTCCTTTTTTGTTATTTTTATTTGGTAGTTTTTATTTTTTTCTCTTTCTTTACTTTTTCAATGTTATTAGTTTCCATAATATAAAATACAATTCTTTTTCCTTTTTGTTATTTTTTATTTTAAAAAAATAAATAACTAACAATTGGAAAATTTATATTATTATTTTGACAGATGTCACGATCTAAATTAACAACGACACATGTCACGATCTCGTGAATGAAAATTATCATACGTGTCACGTTCACGTTGAGAGATCCAGCTTTATATAATAAGATAGGATAATCATATATATAAGCATGCGAGATATACAAAAATGGAATTGATGGTTGGCAAATGGCAACATCTCTTGTATTTTTGCTTGTGATAATTAATTAGTTCTAAGTTCTAACTAAATATTAAATGTATTCATCTATTCTAAATGGTAAACATGAAATGGAATTAAGATGAATAGAATATGATGAACGAGATATTAAAAATAACTGAATAAATTTATCCATTCATTCTTTTTAAAATTTGCAAATGATATCCCGCTTTGTATTTTCTTTTTTTTCTTGTGGAATAAATGGAATGATCATTTTATTTCATAATTTCATCCAATGATAATGGGGTAACTTCAATAAAATATTTATAAATGTTTCATTCCATAAAAATTTATCCTTCAAATATGACATTTATTTGCACCATATATTTTAAACATAAGTATATTATCCCACGGATCATTCTCTCTTAAAATATTATATACTACATATTATATATACTATATGCCACAAGTTCCTTGATAGACGGAGTTTTAACCATATTATCCTACTGCAAGTGCATAACAAACGAAGTAATATTTCTATGGATCAAATCTACAGAGACCAAGTGAAACACAACGAGAATGCAAGAGTAAAATAAAGCTAACACTACAAGAAAACGGTCCATTTCGAATGGCCGAATCCGTCGGTATCCCGTCGGAAACAGCCATTTCAGACGGATTTTTGACAGATTTTGGCTGTCGGTTCTATCTCCTCGGAAATAGAAATCCGTCGGAAATCCCTCGGATATTTCCGAGGGATTTCCGATGGCCGTTTTACCCGATGGATTTCCGAGGACACATCCGTCGGGGATGATTCCGACGGATTTCCGAGGAATATTCCGTATGGGATAATTTCGACGGTTTTCCGAGGACCTGTCCGTCGAGGATATTTCTGAGGGATTTCCGACGGCATAAATTCTGACGGTTTTCCGAGGGATTGAGGATCGATCGATCTAAAAAGATGAGATCGATCGATCCTAGTCCGTCGGGATTTCCGACGGATTGAAAAAAATAATTTATTTAATTTTTAACAAAATTATGGGTTTATTTATTAAATAATTTATTAAAAACGACATTTAAAAATTAATTAAATAATTAAAAATTTAATAAAATTTAATAATTATTAAAGGTTTTCTAAATTGTTTGAAAATTACAACAAAAAAAAAAATACATCTAAGTAAATCTTTCGGGAAATCATCGAACTTCGATTTAAAGTAATCCGCCATTTTCCCGCTCTTTGTTTTCTGAGTCGAGAGCTCTTCCTCCAAAGCGGTGACCTTCTCCTTGAGCTTTTCGTTTTGCCGGATAATGTCTGGATCCATCGAAAAACTACCCGAAGAAGTTGAGGGTTGGGACGCAATCTTACCCAACCCTGACCGACGACCTTTTTAACAGGTACCTCCTACAAAAACAATATCAAACATTAGATCTTATCAACAAATAAATATCTAAATTGAAATGATAATCTATAATTATTACTTACTCCGAGCACAATGTCGTTGATCTCGGACCGAATGAGCTGGTTGGAAGCGGTGATGTCGTCATGCGATCTCTGGGTAAAGATCTCGTCCTGCACCTTCGTCACCTTCTCGACGAGTGAATTTGGCCGGTCTTCTTGTTGGTGTGCGTCCTCACCATCACCTTTAGGTGATCCGGAACTTCGCCGTCTTCCTTCGTCTATAAAATAACTAAACCGTTAGTTACTAATAAATATACTTAAAACGATATTTAAAAATAACTAAAAACACTAAAAATACATACCATTTCGATTTCGGATTTTTTGAAGCTCTTCGCCCCGTTGTTGTGGATAGCGGGTCCCTTCCCTTTTCGGAGACTATTCCGGTTCTTGGAGTTAGTCTGAGATAGAGCTACGGTCTTCGGGTCTTGCCAATACGGGATGTAGTCCTTAAACACCTCCGCGTTCAAGCCTTTTGGCTTCTCTCCACGCATTCTCCAAACCTTCTTCTACTCGTTCATGTTGCGCGAGAATTGCGTTTTAGCCTCGGCCAAAAATTCCGTCTCCACCGTTTTCGTGATGGTCCACTGCCAATTAAATTTTTGCTACAAAAGAAATAGAATTAAAGAAGTTAAAAAAATCTCAAAATATATAACAAAAAATAAATAAATGATAACTTACCGCAAACGTCCGAAACCACATGTTTTGTTCGTCTGACGGAATATCCGAAAATTTATTGTACGGTTTGTCGAGGATGGAGTGCAACATCTTCAGAATCGACTTGCTAATGTCATTCCCGGATATTTCAAACCTATCAAAAAAACAAATTAAAAATCGGGAATTTTTTTTAAAAAAAATTATTAATTAAGAAAACAAAAAAATTTACCAAGTAGATCTCAGAATGCAGATGTCCGGATCGAGAATTGTGAGTAATTCTTGTCCCGGCTGTTGGACGAGCTCCTCAATGGTCATGATCCCCGGAGGAGCTACACTCTCACTGTCTGGAATAGTCGGCGCATGAGGCGTAGAAGGCAGAAGAGTACTCGAGCTCAGAGCTGCGGAAGTACTCCTTCGCCCCAATTGCCTCGAACCGCCAGAACGGTCTCGATCGAATTGACCGTAAGACCTACAAATATAAAAACAGAAAAACCAAATCATCAAAATAAAACATATAAATAATCATAAAAATATATTTCTAAAAACCGTAAATTTTTTTTAAGAAAATACATTTATAAAAATCTTTTTTTAGAAATACATTTATTAAAAACGTTTTTAATTCAAAAATATATAAAAACGGTTTAAAAAATACAATTTTTAAAAATGTGTTAAAAAATATATTTATAAAAAACGTTTTTAATAAATGTATTTATAATAAACGTTTTAACAAAATTGATTTATAAAAAACTTTTTTTATAAAATTATTAATTAAAAACGTTTTTAAAAAATATATTTGTGAAAAACGTTTTTAAAAAAATGTATTTATAAAAAAAAGATATAAATAATCATAAATATTTTTCTAAAAAATCAATACATTTAAAAAAAAAATACATTTAAAAATAGGTTTATAAAGATATATAAAAAACGTTTATGATAAATAAATTTATAAAAAACGTTTTTTATATATTTATTTATTAAAAACGTTTTTATATATTTATTTATAAAAATATTTTTAATAAATTTATTTATAAAAAACGTTATTTATATATTTACTTATTAAAAACGTTTTACAAAAACGTATTTATTAAATTGTGTTTATAAATAAATTTTACAAAAATGTTTTTCATAAATTTAATTTACAAAAACGTTTTTTATAAATTTATAAATAATTAACCTAATCTAATTCCACAATAACCTAATCTAACAATCTAACAATTAATATCTAACAACCTAATCTAACAATCTAACAAACTTTTCTCATTATATCTAACCACCTAATTAAATCAAACTATATAATCTAACAAACAAAAAAAACTTACATTTGTAAGTCGGCGGTGTGGAAGGGCGGCGGCGCCGGTGTGGAAGGGCGGCGGCGCCGGTGTGGAAGGGCGGCGGCGCCGGCGTGGAGGGGCGGCGGTGGAGTGGGAGAGGAGAGGACGAGGACGAGGACGAGGACGAGAGGAGAGGCAGAGATCGTGAAGAGGAGAGGAGAGGAGAGGAAGAGAGGAGAGGAGAGAAGAAGGTTTTCGCGGAGAGGATGAAGGAGAGGAGAGGAGAAGAAGAGAAAAGAAAATGAAAGAGAAGAAGACGAATCGATTGATATGATTAAAGTTTTTCAACGAAAGCCAAATATCCGACAACTTTGCATGATTATGTATTTCTATATGTTCACTTTCACCCAAAATAACTCATTTTCTCTCAAAATGATATAAAACCTAAAAAGACTTGATAAAAAACTAAAATACTCTAAAAAAACACTTTGACTCGATAAAAGACACAAAAACAAAAGGTTAAAAACCGGTAAAAACACATTTTATCATTTCTTTTCATCTTTCATCTGTTGAGCTTTCAATGTTCCTTATCACTGAGCTAGCATTTAGGGGCCTTACCTATAGTTGTCATTGGTGTAAATGATTGTAATCTTTTATCAACACATTTACATTTAATCGATTATACTATCTAAATATTTGCCTTTTTTATGAAGGTATCTAAATATCAATCAGTTTCTTATTACTTTTGTGTAACACAGGAATGGTAATCAACGACAAGAAAAACAGAGGAAGAATCATATAGGGAACCTATAACCTGATATCATGACGAAAAAGTTATAGCTAGAAGCATAGCCTTTTTCTGGAAAAAAAGCAAAGCCTTTTCCAAAAAAATGCAACATCAGTAATGAATTTTTTCTTATATATACCAATAATGGAAATTAAAAAGTGAAAGAAAGGATCAAACTGGATAATTAATTTTAGAATCTCTAACCACTCGTGTGTGTTCTTTTTTTTGTTTAATAATCCAATGCATTTCTACTTATAATGGAAAAATTCGTACCTGTTAAACCGTACAAAATCAGAATATACCCTACTAATTAAAGTTCCATACTGATGTTATACCCATATCGTAGCAAAACAAACGTTCGCAAGCCTAGCAAATAAAAACAATAAGTCCATTTGATCCAGGATGATGTTTTTTTTTGTGTGTTAAAGGATCCAACAATCCGAGTTTATGTTTTTATTCTAAGTCTCTCTTTATTTTTACCTAATTCATCTAAATGCGTGTTTTTTACACTTACATGCATATTCCATCTTCATATATTTTTACCCAAAAAAAAATCAATTTAAAAAGACAGTTTTCAATATATATAAAAGATACAATTAAACAATTAAACAAAAAGTATGTATCATTTTGATTGCTTTTTAAAAAAATTATATAAAACATATAACTATTATTATTTGATAATATCGGTTTTTTTTGCCATCTATTTTTTTTAATCTGATCACAAAATACACATAATTTTGTATTAGATGTTCAAAACGTATTTATTTTATTCGTGTATTCCACTGGTCACATAATTTCTTAAGAAGGCTTGAAAAAAAAGTTACATTACTTTTTTCGTTTACAACTCATACATTATACACATTACTAGGTTTGAATTTTGAGTTATAATACGAAGACCGTTCTTATACAAACCATTAGGCTACAAAACCGGTCTTTAAAATAAATCGAAGTTGTACATAATATTTTTAAATAACTGAATAAATAAGATCATATATATATGAGCAATGTGGGTCAACACGGGAACATGAAAATATGTATATGGTTGTTGATATAACTTGATATCGATGTCATTTAACATCAAAGAAGACAACTCATTATATTCTCAAAACATGTGAAGTTATATCGTATCTTTTAAAATAATGGCTGAGAATTGGTTCACCGTATTAAGACCATAAAGCTCATTTAGCTTATGTATGGTTTTATCATCAATAGTAATCTTGACCTAATGTAATCGCGTGTGGTTCGATATAATTAACACACCGACGACTATATATATAAGTGTATCTACAAACATATTAACAAATTATTCTTTTTGTCATTACAAAAGCGATTGGGTACAACCACTCAATGCACGCCGCGGTTTAATTCATATAAATAAGTATTTGTGGGGTGATTTTCATTAAAACAATGGTTCATCAATTAATCAAACATATCCTCCAAAATAATGTTTCATGTAATTGACGACAAAAAAACTATAATGTTTCGTCGCATAACAATTCGTTAAGCTTAACCTACTATTACAGTTGAACAAAAACTCTTAATTTTATAGATGTTGCAATACCAAATTTGACTTACAAAAAAAAACAAAATTTCCTGAATATTACTTTATTTCACGTTGGTTTTTCCCTAAAGGGAGACCATTTGGAACTACATCAACGTCCACCTTTTACAGGAAGAAGATGGGCTGAGCAAGCAACTCAAACTGTTACAATAGTAGTACAATCTACAACCAGCATTTGAACCATTACATAGAAGAGTATAAAGAGGGAGTAAGATATGATAGCTAAAATTGGATAAATCCGAACCAAGTAGACAAAAATGAATCCTCGGTTTGGTGGGCTTGGTTCCGTTCTATAGCTGTTCTATCTAATCCCGCTAACTTGCTGCGGATTAAAGAGCGAATTTCCAATGAGTTACAAAAAACAAAAAAAAAAAGTTTTTAATTATAGTAACGATAAATAAGTCAACAGAATTGTGAAAAATATAAAATGAGTCAACAGAAATAAAACACTCGTCATTTGAACTTATGAGTAAGCATAGACTTATTCACTTCTCTATTAAAATCAACTTTGAGAAGATATAGATAGGGTTGGTGCAAAAACAAAAAAAAAGAAGATGAAAAAGAAAATTAGGGTTTGCGATTATTACTGTTTTGGACTATAGAAAACAACTAAAAGTTGCATGTAAGCAGCTCGTTCTCCATTATATATATATATATATACATATATACATTATACATATGTATAAGATATATAGGTCTAGTCGGCAACTTTTATAAACAAGGTGAATTAGTTACGCAAAAAAGGTCAAGTATCTACGCCTTTTTTTTTTTTGTGTGTGTAACTTAGCTACGCTATTTTGCAAACAAGTTGATAAAGATAAGGAAGATTCATAAAATTCTTGATAAAAGATAAATCTATTGCTATACGACTGTTTTTTTTTGTTGGTAGTGTGATAAAGAAATTCAATCCACCGCTATAAGAGTCGTTTTTTCGAATTAATCTGCAAAATTTAAAAACCCAACAAAAAATCATTGAATAAATGAAAAGACAATAACAACAAAAAAAGATGGAAAAACAGTACGCAACTAAAAAGAGTGATATATACATCCTTTCATCATATAACTCCATGAATTATTTTTTAAAGTTTATATCTTTTGACATATACATATGTTTTAACTATCTAGTTTTAATCTTATCAACCAAAAACAGAATTAGAACGAAACCCTAAAAATAAGAAATCTAATATATATAGTGTCCTAAAAACAAAGGATATGACATGAATCCAATCGAAGTTCGTTAACTTTCACATTGACAAGATCCAAATATAAACAAAGAATTCTTAACATGCAGTTGCCAAAAACTGATATATTTTTTTGGGTTACAATGTATGATATTCTTTTTCTCTTTAGTTTTCTCGATGAAGTTGCCAAAAACTATGAATTCAACGTTAACCCATACACGAATTCTAAGAAATTCGGCAATATTTGTTTTTTTCCTGGTTGAACTATATATCAAAATGTATACATAACAAATCCTATTGAATTATGTTCAAAAAAAAAAAAAACAAATCCTATTGAAAAACAACGTCCAAACTTCCATCGAATATATATTTAAATACGGAAATGATTCATATAAGTTATGTTATTTGTCAACAAAAGTTCATCAACGTTGAACAAATAAACCGAAAAAAAAAAACATTTTCATAAATTTAATAAATTCCGAATTCAAGAAATATATTTCCAAACGAAAAAAACAAAACATGGTAAGGATCCAAATGGTTGTCATGGGAGGAATAGATAAAAATTATGACAGTGAAAAATTAATGAGTGAAATATGGAAGTTAGAGGAAAATTTGTATTTCACTCGTTCCTCTCCAATTTAATAAAGGAACATATTCTTTTTAATTTTGTTCTATTTTTTTATTTCCTTCCAGCAGAATGAATGAAATTTGTTTTCCACCACTTTTATTTTAAATGATAATATTTAAAAAACATATAGAGTAATACATGATTTCCTCCAATTTTGTTGCTCTGTAATAACAACCATTTACCCCCTAAATATTTTTGATTTTTACTATTTGAATGGGGAAAGGTAGAGAAGAAAAGATGCGAGCATTAAGGAGAAAAGCCTGAAGACAAGGGAAAGAGAGAGGGAGGGGCCATATTGTGCAAGTTTATAAGGCAAAGAGTGCCCCTTCACATCGCTTCTATTTCACTATTTATTTATTTTTGCCTGCTATACACTTTATATATATATATATATATTAGTTTATTTATCTTCTTCTTTTTTGTTTGTTAATGTAGCCTGCTTCTCTTATGATTTTGAAATATCATATACATTAGTTTTAATTACTCTTCATCCAAAACAGCATATTTCGTTACGCATTGTAAGAAACAAAAGTCCGTTCTATCCATGGCGTGTTGATTTATTTATATATTTACATTCAAACTTAATTATGAAAAATCCGTTTTAAGCTAAATACAATAATAATCTATGTGGAATGAGAGCTTCACAGGAAGTCTGTTTTCCGCTTCAGAATAGAAATCGAAGGAAATTCTCAAAAGTTTTCAGAAACTCGCTTCTATGGCATTACAAAAAATTATCTCCGAAAACGCAATCGATATATAAGCCTGAATAAATTTAGTTATAACCGGATGTTTAATGTTGAAAGATTAGATTATTATCGAGCAAACAACCCCCAAATGAATATTGTAGTTATGAAAAATGAGCAAGTGAGCCAGTGGTTGTCACACTTCTACTGCTATTTTACCGATGTCGAGTTCGATTACACCTGCTTTCCATCATCTTGTATGTTGTGATCCAAAATGATGGAAAAAAAATAAAAATACTATAGTTACAAAAAAGGACATATATATACTTACATGAAAATCGATGACATATCTTAACGAGGGATACAAGCCACTCAACTACCTCCCTTCGACCCGAAAACTTCTCGGATTACGTTCATTGCATGTGGTCCACTTCACATGTCACTATGACACGCATCCACTAAAATATGACATTCTCAATTCACGTCTCTGTACATAAAAACCATTTCTACTGATTTTTGTTGTTTGTTTGTTTTTGTATTTTTCTATAATAAAAGTGTAACATTTGAATAATAAATTAAAACGCAAACACAAACAACGTTTTCGAAAATGATAGAACCATAAATGTAACATGGTCTAGAGATAGGAATGTGAATAATTTTGGATCTTCTTTGGGATTAATGGGTCAGCAAATGCTATTACATCCTTTTCTGAACTTAAATGAAAAATGTTATAGTGTCAAAAGCTGTGATGATGAAGTGTTCGTGTTAGAGAAGAAGAAGAAGAAGAGGAGGGGTCTTCATCAAGAAAAATGGATGGTTGTGATGAAGAGAGATGGATAGAAGATCTGTAACCAATGAAGATCCATTCAACTGTTGTGGATTAAAGGCATGTCTTCCGACATTGTGGATTACAGTTAAATAGACCACTCGATCGATCGAGCCATATCTTTTTGGTCAATTCCTCCATCCTTTTGATTCCTTTTTCTCTATTCTTCACTTCTACACCTTCTTTGAATTACTAGAGTGCCTTACTCTTTCGCGTCTTTTATCTGGTCCGTTTATTTGGCCAAGTAAAACATTTTATCAATAAAATTCAGATGTGATTGTCACAACTTGCATGAAACTCATTAGTTTGACTTTGGTTGTATTATAATTAAACCCGATGATCTGAAACTATGCATTTAAAACAGATGATTTGAGTCTAGAAATACAAACTGACGTTTTTCAATGTACGAAAAACTAAAAAATTTCACAAACCTTTCCTTTTGTAATAGATAATCGGATTTTATTTTTTGCTTGTTAAAATTACATATTTATCATAAAGTTTTAGATATTCAATAATATTTTTAAAAGTTTTGTTATTCATTATTCCATTGTAATATATTTATCTTGTTTTTTTTATTGTCAAATCGAAACAGTCACTAAAAAAAACCATTAGTTAATTAATTCTCCGATCGAAGCATTTAACAAAAGAGATGAAAGAAACGTTTAATTGGAACCCACTTGACGAAAGAGAGGGTACGTTTAATTGGAGGGACTTTAATGTGTGGCCCCGAAAGTTCGACACGTGGCTGGTATGGTATGCTGATAATGGCAATCATGATGATGATAAATGGGGGCATGACCATGGCAAACAAATCTTTGGAAGAGAATCCACAAAAAAAAATCGCCATGTCGTTGCCACCAACACCATCACAACTGCTCATTATGCGGTAAACGCCACCATTATTTCACGTTTTGCCTGATATTTTTTTTGTTTATTTCTTATAGATCCTATCTATTTCTTTTTCGTATATATCTATTTTTGGTTTTTATGTATGGAGTTTTAATTGGAGAAAAAATACAAGTAATAGTTTAATGATAATAAACCAAAAAGGGGCATCTTTGCCGACGTCACCTATATCTCTCAAGATTTTGGCGGGTCCCCCATTCTGTATTGATTTCTTCTGATGAATTTTATATAGGATGATGACTTGAAAATTATTTGTACCGAGTAAGACTTGCGAAGAAAACTTAGGAGAAAAATATTCGCGGAAATACTTTTTTAAAATTTGCATGAATTATCGAAGTAAAAATATCTGCGGAAATGCTTTTAAAAATTTGCATGAAACTCGAAACGATAATTAAGAGTCTGATATGGTGAGAAAAATTATTCTGATGAATAGATATAAAAAAATTATACAGCATAGTCACTATACAACAAGATACAAAATAGTGAATCGATCAATACATAGTCCAATAATTTATACAATAAATTGGATTTCACTTTTATTTCATTTTTAAAATTAATTATACGTATTGGAAACCAAATAATACATGTTATCAGGTAACTGTAAAACGACAATAGTATTAACACAATTACTAGGCTATATATATCATGGTCTACTTATTGACAATATTGTACACTTATTCGTCGTGAATCACATAAATTTTCGTGTATAATCACCTAATATGTTGCAAATCTAATGAATGATAATGTAGTATACGGAGTATAATTTTGTAAACTTTACCAATCGTAAGAAAAAAAAAATCCAAGATATATATAGTCACATTCAATGTTTAAAAAATCGCTAGGCATTAGTCGGATGATCGAGGTGGGCCTAGCGCCTAGCGAAAAAATCAGAGAGATTAATGGAAGATTAATTTTTAACATTTTTAATATCTTTTTAACATGTTAATCCATTATAATTTATAGTTTCAATATAATATTGTGCTCAATATTGGATAAAACACATGAAAACAAATATTAGGTCCAATACATTATGATCTTCATTGAAAATATGAACATAAGTTGGACTTATCAAATTTTAAAACCAACTAAATTATTTTAATTTAAAAAAAAAACTGGGCTATGCGGAAATTAATCGGCTTAGGCAGGATTAATTGGTCTAGGCGGAGATTAATCGGGCACCCGATTTATTGAACGGATTACCTATAAATCACCAAAGTTTGCGGCCGATTTTTAGAACAAGGCTCACATATAATATACTCCATTTGTTTCATAAAACAATATCATTTTGACACATTTCACACATATTAAGAAATTTTAAAATTATACTAATATGTCCCTATTCAATATACCCATAATTAATTCAAAATGATATAAATACAAAGTTTATTAGTTTTGGGTAAAAAGTAATTTTGAAAATTAGTTTAAAAAATTGTATTGAAAATGTAAAATGACAGTCACAAAAAAATCAATATAAAAAACTAGATACACGCTCTGAAACGGATGGAATAGTAATTCGTGCTAATGTCTTTATTTTGTTACCATCGAATATAAAAAACTAGATACACACATTGATCTGTTTTCCTGCACATTTAAAAACAAAAACAGATTACCACTGAAATCCAAAATCTTTGAAATTATTGAATTTATTGTTTTGATTCACGAATCTTTTGTCTGTACATCATTTAAATTTGGTGTAAAAGCAAAGCGGTCGTGGTAGTATATAAAGCAAAGCCCTCCTCTTATCTAATCCTTAAAAATCCTCATAAAAGATTTGATTTGATTATTTTATTTATTTCTAACCTTTGTTTCTTTCTTCCTCTGCGTTGTCTTCTGAAAACAATCCAATATTTTTCTATCAGAACTTGCTCTCCACAATTCAAAGCTAATTAGTCTTTTGTTTTCCCTCTCTCTCTCTTTTGCAAAATTTGGTGGAAGAAGAAAAAACATATTAATTAGATCTTGTTTTAAGCGCAAACCCTTTTATTTCTCTTCCTCGCATCGTGAACTGAGTTTAAAATAGCAGCAAAAAGAAAAAAAAATTGAATATTTCTAGTGAAGAAAAATAAAAAGTCGGAGACTTTATATCTGAGTCCGTCGATCTTGAGAAGAGATTCTTTTTATCTTCAAGTTTTTGCAATGGGTATGGCAGCGGAATCGCAGTTCCATGTATTAGCTGTTGATGATAGTTTATTCGATCGGAAACTCATAGAGAGATTGCTTCAAAAGTCTTCGTGTCAAGGTAAAAACGAGTGTCAAAGAAAACTAAAGAGTCTTGTAACTTGTAAGAATCGAAGAAAGATCTAAGCTTTATTGTTTTGGTATTTGCAGTAACAACTGTTGATTCAGGCTCTAAGGCTTTAGAATTTCTGGGTTTAAGAGAAGGTAGTGAGAGTAACGAACCAAATGCGCTTTCTACATCTCCTGAAATTCACCAGGTTCGAAAAATTCTGCTCCTTTTTTATTTTTTTACAATCACTTGAATGTTATTTTTTTCTTCAAGTTTCGACTAGGTTTGGTTCGAGTTTAGATTTACAAGTATTTGTCTAATAGAAATTTGCTTATTCTGTTTGATTGTGGCTTTTGACAGGAAGTTGAAGTGAATCTTATAATTACTGATTATTGTATGCCAGGCATGACTGGTTATGATTTGCTCAAGAAAGTCAAGGTACTTGTTTTTTTTTTTTAATTTATTTTCTTCTTCCTAATTTATTCGATTTGATATCTAGAAATTTG
The DNA here is from genome assembly GCA_002933915.1 of Eutrema heterophyllum. Lineage (NCBI taxonomy): Eukaryota > Viridiplantae > Streptophyta > Magnoliopsida > Brassicales > Brassicaceae > Eutrema > Eutrema heterophyllum. The sequence goes on along the minus strand of PKMM01026164.1, from coordinate 404,257 downwards.
TTTTAGAAAAAACTGAGAAAGTTTTGTTTTCAATCAAGAAAGTGAGAATGTCAATCGGAGATTTCTTTGGAATATTTTTCTCTTGTGATTTGTTTATTTCCTCTCCTTTATGCTATTTGATGTGTACAGTTTATTGATAACATCTTTTGATTTATCCGGGAATTTAATATAAACGTGTTCTACAATTTTGTAGGAATCATCAGCTTTTAAAAACATACCAGTAGTAATAATGTCCTCTGAGAACGTTCCTGCAAGAATCAGCAGGTAAAGAACAATGAAAGATTTGAGTCTTTATAGTTTCATGATAATTTTCCCGGGAAAGTAATGGAAGACTCTAATGTTAATTGTCTTTATCATGAACAGATGTTTGGAAGAAGGAGCTGAAGAGTTTTTCTTGAAACCAGTAAGATTGGCTGATCTCAACAAGTTGAAACCTCATATGATGAAAACAAAGTTGAAGAACCAGAAGCTGGAAGAGATTGAAAAACCTTCAAAAGACGAAAATGGAACCGTAGCAGCAGCCGCAGTTGAACCAAAGATTGAAGATTCAACAGAAATCGGAATCAAAATCTTGCCTCTTCAATCGGAATTAGAACCGAAACAACTACATCTGCAAGTAGTACAACAAGAGGAGCAAACATTGAGTAACAACAAGAGGAAGTCTATGGAAGAAGGGCTCTCAACAGATAGATCACGTCCTAGATTTGATGGTATCACAACCGCCGTCTGATTCTATCGCCATGATGCTTCTTTTTCCGGTTTCTGATATTAGAGTTTTGTAGATTGTTGTAGGAATGCTTCTGCTGGTACAATACATGGTTTCAGTAGGGAATGCAGATAGAGAATATAGATGGATGATAATCAATCAATGATGATGATGATGTATGGGGATAATGTTTATATGTACATCAGTAAATCTTACATGGTGATTAACCCAATTCCTAATTTTGTTTTGACTCCTTTTTTTTAGTTTTGCTTTAAGAAACTCAACTTAACTATCTGAAAATAGTACGAAGGATCTGTAGATATGTCACTTTATTTGCAAACTGTAGTTTTCAATTCAATTCACAATGTTACTTTGTCATGTGTAGACAAGTACCTGTCCTAGTGAACAAAAAGGTATGAATCTGGTAAATTCAAGTACATATTATTGTCATGGTTTGTTCCATGTTCTTGTTTTTACCTAACCTGAAACAGAATTTCAGGACAAGTTGCTCAGCGGGTTTAAGAATCTTGTTGAGAGTTGTGTTTCACTTTGAAGAAAGATCTGTACTTGCAACATAATAATCATGTTTTTACTGCTTATGTTGGCTTTGAAGTCTATTACAAGCTCCAATACAGATTTAATCCCAAATAAGCGACAGAACAAATCCAACAATAGTGAGTTTATTGTTTGATGTGTTCTCAAACACCAAATTATGTTTTATGGTTACTTACATAAATTCTTACTTCAAGAACCTATGAAAGATACAAAAAAAAAACTGAGACTAGAAAAACAGTGTTTTCTCAAACTGAAGCTAGATAGGACCGGTTTTAAAGGCGATATCAAGATCAGAGATCAAATCATCAGCATCTTCAATGCCTGCAGATATACGGACAAGATCTTCCGTCAAGCCTCTGGCCTCGCGTACTTCTGCAGGTATGCTTGCATGTGACATGAAGCATGGCATGCTTATAAGTGACTTAACACTCCCTAACAAAGAGAAGGAAGTGGATGAAATCAGAATTCAAAACTCTCCCAAATATTATTACAGCTTTTTCAGAAGAAAACAAAAACAAAAAAAAAGTATATTTGACTCTCACCAAAACTAACAGCTATGCTGAAGTATTTGGTGGTTTCTACTAGATGCTTGGATAGTGCAACCGATCCTGTTATAAAGCTAAAAACAGATCCTGCACCCTTTGCCTGCATTTTTGAAAAAAGGTAATATTGTATTGAGAACTTAAGCTATCTCTTTTCTTTTCGTATATCAGCTAATGCTTTTTAGTACCTGAGAGAAGTGGAGATGGTGACCAGGATGATCTGGTAGACCAGCATAGTACACTTTCTTCACTCTTGGATGAGAATACAAGTACATTGCGATTTTCCGTGCGTTTTCCTGAATATTTTTCCTATCTAATATAAGTAGTGAAACCAACAAAAAAAAAGATAAATACAACTCCATTGTTTATACGTAATTAGAGGGGTAAAATTCAAGACCTGTTGCTTTTCTATACGTAAAGCCATTGTCTTGATTCCTCGTAGGCAAAGCCAACAGTCGAAAGGTGCTAATCCAGAACCTTCCGAGTTTTGGAGGAAATACAACTCCTTTGCCAATCTGGAAATTTTAACAAATGAGTATGAGAATGTAATAGGAAATATCTCAAACATTTGGAAGCAGAAAAGAGAAGTAGAAGAAACACACTTTTCGCCTTTTACAGCAAGCACACCCGCCATCACATCACTGTGTCCGGCTATAAACTTAGTAGCCGAGTGCATCACGATATCTAGAAAGCCAGACAAGTTAAAAAAATATGAGTACTAAGAAGTAGTTCTGAGAATTATAACGAAACTTTTAACCAATAGTAAGCAAGTATGAGTTTTTTTAACACACCAGCTCCAAGTTCTAATGGCCGAGAGAGCACTGGTGACATAATACTGTTGTCTACCAACACAAGTGCGCCTTGAGCATGAGCCATCTCAGCTATTTTCTACAAACAAAGAAAAACATAAAATCAATTAAACATTATTTAGTCGATTTCCGCCATGTGGTTTCAGGATTCACAGAGAATTTACTCGTATATCGGAAATTTGTTGTCTGGGGTTGGTTGGAGACTCAAGCCACACAAGTTTTGTCTGGGGACCAATAGCAGCAGCAACCTCGTCTAAATTAGTTGTGTTTACTCGTCTACAATATATCAAATGGAATCATTAATTTATCATGGTTTTAAGAATAAGTACTTTTCAAAATTTCGAATCATTGGTAGTAATACTAACTTTACCACAACGCCAGATCTTGGAACTACTTGAGATAGTAATCTGTCTGAGCCACCATATACATCATCTCCAGCAACAATTTCTTCGCCTATTGAAACAAAATATAATATACTACAATGAGACCAACTCTATGCGACTAATCTAATGGAAAGACATTACAATTCAATAGAGAGGTCAATATTGGGAATTACCATTTTTGAGAAGGTGCGTAACAGAAGTAAGAGCAGCCATTCCACTAGTAAAGCAAAATGCTCTATCTGCCTTGTCAAGCTTCGCAAGGAGACTAACAAAACCCATAAAGAACAGAAGAAAACTTTATGAGAAATGTTGTACCAAAAACACAAACAAATATAGCTAAATGACCTAGGAATCGAGAAGAAGCTAGGAAACAATAACCTTTCCAATGCATCCCGTGTAGGATTTCCACTTCTCGTATAATCATATGGTCCATTTTCTGTAGCAGAGGGCTGCAAAATAAGCAAACAACAAACTTCAAATCAAAGCAAGAAGTGACAAAACGTTTTAATTCGATTCCACAACTCATTCAGTACCTGCTTAAATGTAGCTGTTTGGTAAAGCGGAGTGCTCATTGCATCAAAGGGATCATAATTATTATCCAAGTTCACTAGTAATGTAGAGACGCTAGCCTCTTCTTTGATATTTGTAGCTGTAAGACATGGGAACACCATCAACAAAAACTGCTTAAACTATGAACATCATCAACACAAATAATGAAAGAAAGAAGCTTTACGAACCATTTAAGCAATCTGGGGTGGTAGTGTTAACTACGTAATGAGTTTGTTCATCGACATTTTTCTCCATCACGCAGTGTAGCTTGAAAAGGTCCCGATTCGAGATATGCTTCTTCTCCCAAGTTGGAAATTTGGAAATGGAAACACTGGAGGGAGAGTTCTTACTGAGCAAACCCTTCAGATAAACAACACCCAAAGCAGATATCACCAAAATTGGTTGAGACCAAAAGCAATAGAAATGGGAGAAGAAGGGGATTGACTTTATATTTGAGGTAAAATATAAGTAAATTGGGCTTACTCGTTCGGGGAGATCAGCGAAGAAAGGTATGAAGGAGGAGTGAAGTGATAGAGAAGATGCCATTTTGGTAGATGATAGAGAGAGAGATGAATAGCTTCTCCTCCGACGTCGATTTCTCGTCTGAGATACCTTTACCAGCCGACGAGATAATGGCGGCGACGGAGGTAGTGAAGACAAAAGAAGAGAGAAACTGAAAGGTATTGCTTTAACTATCGGTTTGGTCTATTTCGATTTTGTTTCGGTTTATTTAGATACGGAAAGTCAAAAACCCAAGTTGAATCTAGTGTTTCGGTTAATTTCATAATATTAACTCACTTAGAAAATACAAATTATGCGATACTTTTTGGATAAATTGAAAAAAGAAAAAAGAAACAAAAAAACGTGGAGAAAGTAGGTAAACACCTACTCTAAGCTCCCATAAGGCCACAACACTAATATATATATTCATAAGTGCCCAGAAAAATACAACAAAAAGAATTTGATTCAGGTCTTCTAGAGTTTAGCTACAAGAGAAGAGTTTGCTCTTGTTATGTACTTGGACGAATTGGCTACAACTAAACCAGCTTTAACATAGTTGGTTCTATATGATTTGGTCTTATTATCATATCACCCTAGACAAATATAGATATTGGTCTATTCTTCAATACCTCAGCATCATTGAGACAAACCAAAACAGACCTAGTTATAAGGTAGCTCTCGAGTTGTTGAGCAGCTTGACCACACACTCTCTCTGTCTCTACACTCCTCCTGACCTCAGGTTCCTCCTGATGCTGCTCAATGACTCTCTACGGTTTCCTCTCTTGAGGTTGCTTCCATTGCTTTCTGATTCGCCTTCTTCCCCTGAAAACCTTATAACTTTACTTAACTGTATCTAACTGTTTCTAAACATGTATTCTTGTAGCTAAAGTTGTGCGAGATCGTTGAAGATACTTATGGAAGTTTTCACATACCGCCACTAGTCTTTTGATTTAACGAAGGAGGACTGGTGGTACAACATTGCTCAGAATCTGGTTCTTCCTCGGATGGCTCTTCCTCGGATTCCGATGGTTCTTCCTCGGAGTCAGATGCTTTCAAACTATCCCCTGGTTCTTCCATTGATGGATCCACAATTTCACTGTCTGAAACATCCGAGAAAACACAAAACGGTGATTTAGAAAGAGAGAGTATCTGATGTTTAGAAAGATTTCAGTTAACTGGCATTTGGTTATCTAAAGCCTGGTACAGTGAACTTTGCGTTAGCCAAGACTTGGATACTACTGACGTTTACCTTCATCATATTCTTCTACAGGTTCTTCTTTCACTTTGCTGGAGACAACAAGAGATTCCATGTTCTTGGTTTTCTCTATATGAACCTGGGCGTTTCTTGCGGTTTCTTCTTGTTCTTTCTTTTCCATGTGGAACTTGTTGAGCTTCTCCTCAAACTCTTCGATGCACGCTTTAAGTTCTGGTTTTGCAAACTTCTTTCCCTGTTCAGATTCGCAACCAGATGCCAAACTTATAGCACGAGAAGAATGAAAGAGAATGGCATGGGTGAAAAAAACCAGAGAAGCGTGCCTTATTGATTATGCTTCTAAAGTTTTCCGTCACTAAATCCTCTGCTAAAGCGTGCTCGTAAGACTTGAATGACTCGATAAGCTTTTTGATTCCCTTTTCTGTGAACGTCAGCAGCGAAAGAGAATACGAAATGTATTCCCACTGTTTTGTATCTGCAAGTTTAGGTGTAGACTTCAAAGGGATATACTTTCTATTAAACCAATAACAGGTGTAGAAATATCTCATCAATACAAGCATACCTGTGACTCCACTAAACCTGTTGCAAAGCTTCTCAACCAGAGCCTCCATCTGTTTGTCCTGGATAATTGTTGAGGATACAGAAGAGTGATTAGATAAGACCGAATACAAGTCATAGTAACATCAATATCGAAAAGCTATGTACCTTTTTAATGGAGCCGATCAAGAACTGCATGACATTACAGAATGACTCCCTCTTCAAATTCCGGTTGGATAACTGCCCAAGTATATCAGGAAGTAGATTGTATATGGGATTCGATCCTGGAATTTGTTTGGAAAAAAGAAACTCAAGTGTTAATTTGATTCAAAAGACGAAGTGGCTGTGTCATGTAAGGTAGATATTGCAACTGACCTTTCTTAGACAGTTCATGGAAAAATAGTTTTGCGAGACTAGCGATCCTCTCCACATCATCTTCTATACATATAGCCAGTTCATTGATATGCCCTTTCACCTGAAATCAGGATTCACAAAATGAAACCTCAAACTATTATTGCAGATTTTTAAAGAGATGAGGAGAGAGGTAATGAGCCATACCTTCATCATATCGTTCAATATAAGATGTGAAAGGACCAGGACAGCATTTTTCCTGACAGAAACTGAACCATCCCGTAATCTGGCATACATATTTTCTGTCCAAGGTTCTAAAAGATTTGGAAAACGAACTGCCAAGTCTCCAAGGGAAAGGGTGCAATTTGACCGGACAACTTCAGACGGTGCATTTTCAACAACTGTGAAGAGAAGCTGGAGATTGGATTCGCTGGCATACATTGAGTTAATTGCATCAACTTAACTATAAATTCAGTTTTGAAAATGAAAAGAGAATATGGGTTAAAGATTTAATCTCACCAGAAACTTGCATCAATAATCATAAACCTGCATAATGCAAGCATTGCGGAAGCTTGGAGTTCTGGATGCTGTAAGAATGGAAAGTCAAGTTTTTATTTTTCATGTATACCACAAAGAAAAATGTGAGAGCAAAAGAAGAGGGAGCTAAAACACAAGCTTACAACTTCATCACACACCATGAAACAGGAAGAATGAATGAAAAGCTAACTACCTTTTGCAGCAGGGAAAAGTTTCTGCAAAGCTTTGAGAGAAAAGTTGCACAATCCCCAATCAGATTCTTCTCGCCAGAACCACCAGAAACAATTTCTCTCTCTGCTCTTTCAGCGAGTGTATCAAGCAATGCATCATCAGAGGCAGCCAGTCCTAGCTCAGCATTTATGCTATTGTTCTGAAAAACAAAGAAAACATCGTATGAGATAGCACTAGTAAGCAAAAGTAACCTAATAATAGGGTTGCAACGTTTGTGCCACCAGCTGCGCTTTACGGAAATCGGCCTGTACCTCTTGCGTGGCCCCAAGGTTTTCTTCTGTATTCTGACTATCAACAGCCGCTTTGTCCTTTTTAGTCTTCTGTCCCCGGATCTTCTGGATGCAGGATTCTATATACACCAACTGGTTCATGGCAATGTGACTAACAACGAACAAGAATCTACTTAGTTTTGCTACGTGAACTGTAGTCAGAATATCGACAATATTATCGTCGATATCATTCTGTGCTTGATCTTGTCCAACTATGTCAAACACAGTGCTCAGGGACTTTTTAATAATAGTAGAAGCTAAGGTTTCTGGAGTTGGGTGGATCATGTATATGGCACTTATGGCTTTATCAGCAGTAGCATAATATATGTTTTCTGGGAGCCAGTTCCCAGTGATCAAGCTCTCAAGAATACCAAACAATCGGCTGCCGCTGCTGAGCAATAACTTCTTCCTATCTTCCTCGGCAAGCCTCTGAATAGCAGTGCATGCAGTTCTGGCAAGTAGAGGTTCCACTTTTGCCCAACGGCCAAACCCAATATCAATAATATCCTGTATGTGTGATCCAAGAATCCTAGAGGACGACTTTGCAGCCATGCAAAGGATAGATAGAGCCCCACGACTTTGCTCTGCAGTTGTCCCATTGATGTTAAAGCAAAAGAAGTCCCATAGAGCCGAAGTCTACAAATACAAAAGCAATAGAAGCACTTATTAGCCTCCTGCAGGTGGAATCCTTTAATTCGAGAAATAATGAATCAAAAATCAATACAACGCTCATTATTTCTTCGTTGTTCTTGACCGTGCATGACTACACGTATTGATTGAGCATAATTTCAAAGCATACACATACGCTGGAGTCACAGAAGGAACCTACCGTGCTGCTAGATATTTCACTTTTTGACACTAAAGCATTAACAATAAACTCTAGTGCTGCTTGATCTCCTATATTCGAATCTATGGCAAGGTTCAAAAGCTGTTTTGCCGTGTCAACTGGATTTTTCCTTATGTAGATTGAAATGAAGGCATTCTCCACTGCCTCATAGATGGACTTATCCTGAGAAAAGGCCTGCAGATACAACAGAAAACAAGGTTTTTAGTACAATGTTTGAAGAGGATGTTAACTCAAAAAATGTCGGAAGTATGGATTTTTATAAGTTACAATACATGATAAGAGACCATACCAGAGGCAGAATTTTACGGAGACAAGCTTCTGCACCATCAATTTGGAACTGCTTACACCTCATCAACAAGAGAATAGCATTCTCAACATCACTGGCAGAAGATGAAGCCATTAATTGAACGAGGATCGGCATACTAGCTGACATACACTTTGAGAAACTCAATCCAGCCTCTAGGGAAGCAATCAAGGCCTTGGTCTGCTCGAGGTTACCAATATCTGGAACAGAAACATCCTTCTCACTGTTTTTTTCCCCATTCTCTGGCTGACAGCTATCAGGTAGACTATCTTGATGCGTCTTATTTGTAACTTCAAGTTCCAAGTCATCAATTTCACCATCTCCACTACAAGAGTCACCATCTGAAGTTGGCTCTTTTGATGAGTCCTCAGTAGGGAGGTTTGGTTCAAGTTCGTTCAGTTTTCTTTTATACTGCTCCAGGGTTGCTTCAAAAGAAGCTATCCGAAGCTGTGGACCAAAGGGGTTATGTTGCAACATCATGATCAGTAAATTCAATGCGGATTTTCTAACAATTGCACTCTTATCTTCCAGTCTTCCAGCAGATATTGATGCAACCTCGTTCCATAGGCCAATCGAAACAGAATGCTCTTCACACAGTTCAGCCCAAACCTGAAGAACTCGGCTCCTTGTATAGGCTGAAACATCTCTACACCGTTCGAGCAAAATTTCCAACATTGCTTGCTTAGTTCGCAGACGAAGGGACTTGGAACTCACATCTCCTTCGGCATCATTAAATGCTTTTGCAACTAATTTTCCAAGAACACCAACTAGTGCGTTTCTTATCTTGTATGATTCAGCACCAAAATGAGGGACCAAAACTCCAACATTTGTTGACATTAGTTTTGGCAAACGATCAGCAAGCTCGACCAAGAAACGTCCCACATTATCAGCCCCAACTGTATCTTTAACATAGGCTTTTGGGTCAGTCCTCCCAATATCTCTAATGATAGTCACAGCCAAGGTACCATCTGAGTACTTACTTTCAGCTCTAGCAACTGCATCAGCAACATGTACAACAGCAAAATCATATTTGTGTATCAAGTGCATGATTGAGGCACATGACTGCACAATGTAACGGTACTTTGTAGCAGATGCCCCTATGATCCGGCACAGGGCATCCTTTGCCTCAGCGTCTTTTAAGATTGCAGCATTCTCAAAAAGAGAGAACGAGTTTCTACAGGGAAATAATATGAAGAAGTTATGAGAATGTACCTTTAACATGGAATATGCAAGATAAACCAGATTCATTAGGTCACAGAAATTACTTGACAATGAAAGACAGGTAGTTCTCGTCTAGGTCCGATGATCCAAAGAGCAAGGATAGGTTGATCTCAAGAGAATTCGCAATCAAGTTGAGCATCCTACCCCTCTGAGGTTCCCAATTCCATGACTGGACAATTTGCTTTTTCCTCCCTCGTGCTGCTACCTGTTCATCCACAACAACACTACAGTAAAGGGATGAATTCTATTCTGTATGGTACATAATCAGCTGGAAAAGGGGAAAACACCTTTGTGCTGTCGACTGAGCTGATGTGTGATTCTTCAGTCATAATAATAGTGAGAAGAAAGAACGTGTATATTTTCAAGGCATTGCGATGTGATGTGATCCTATCAATGATTGGCACTTCATCATCCTGATCTTGGACAGATCGGGAGATCGAATCGACATTGGGAAGAAGAACACTTAGATTGGACCGAAGGCTTTCTACAAGATTACACTTGCAAGATGGAGGAAGACTATAGAAACTCCTGATCAAAGAGTAGACACGATCAAAAACGTCTTGATCTTCGATACAGAAGAGTTCTCTATCAGATAGGTCAAATGATACACCTGTCCACAAGAAGATAGTCAACAAAGTTCCCCACATATCAATCACAAGAGTCATACCACTCATTAAATTCCTTGTTTTAGTACAAAATCTCCTTCCATAATTAGATACACTAAACTGTAAAGACCAGGTTTTGAGTGAAGGCTTGCATTTTAATTTTTCTCTGTCTGAGCAATAATCATGAAAGTATGCAAGCTAGTGAAAGAAAATAACTTTGGGAGATTAACAAAAAATGGACAGTTTAACTTCAAAGTATGATAGTGAACACCGTAATGAACATACTTAGAACTTTCACCACTTTCTAAAAGAGCAAGAGAAGAAATTTGAGCTTCCGCTCATTTCCAGGCAAGCACAAAATAAATTTTCATTCGACTCCAATTCATCAATGTCATATCGTTCAGCTTCACTTGTACACACGAATTGCCACTACCTATCAACCCAACTGAAGACTCAAGTAACTAATGACTATATTCAAAGTCCAATTTCTCTCTCAAATATAATCTAAAGCCTCTCGGAACGAACTAATGCCGTAGTTCAATCCTACCGAGTTTCTCAAAAATCAGATAGAAAATCAAGAGAACAAATTTCGCTCATAAACTGGAGAAACAAAGACAACCCCAAAAAGTATTACCTTTGACGAACTCTTCAAGATCGGAAGGGCGGAGAGAGGTCACATCGACGGTATTCTGAGCAAACAATCGATGATTGTCTTCCGGATCTTCTTCTAGGGCTCGCAGAATTTGGGGGAAAACAAAGGGAGGAGCCATTTTCTAGTTCTAGAGAGAGAAACTGAGAGACGTTGCTCGGAGGAGAGAGATAGAGAGGGATCGGCCTTTTGGCGAGATGCGATTTCAAAATGAAATTGAAAAAGGCAACGGAGCGGGAATTCATGGAGCACCATATCGGGTCGGTTTCCTAATACGAATCCGGGTCGGATCTCATGGTTTTCCCCAATTATTTATTTTTAAGTCCCAAAAATGATGGCGGCTTGACTGGCCAGATAGGGATGTAGCTGGTGAATCAATTAATGAAATTAAAGCACGTGGCGAACTCTAAATGGTTGAAGGATCCTTTGATTTTTACTTTTCGAAGCTTGATCCTTTAATGAGAAACCCTTTGATCATCTCCGGCCAATCATTTGAGCTAACAAGAGAGACAGAGAGAGATAGAGAGAGAGGGAGAAACCCTTTGATCATCTCAGTGAGATGGCGATGCCGCTGGGCATGGCGACGTATCTGATGAGAATGGTGTGGTTTTCTCTGACCGGTTGGGTCTTCACTTGCTTGTCTATCGCCGACGAGATCGCTGGTTCTCTCAGAAACGGAGATATTGGTCCTTTCCATGTCGGATGATCGATTCGAAATTCATTTGATCTCCTTCTTTGCGTATATGTTCTTTTCCCCAATTTTACTTTCCTTATTTTGCTCCGCTGTTTTCGATCAGAGTCGCTTCAGAACCCCTAAATTTGAAAATAGTTTGGGTTAATAGATGACTAAGATAGCTCGAATTTGCTCGAATAATGAACAATTGAACGTGGGTGTAATATATGTCTCACTAGCTTAGTGTGTGTAGATGTGACTAATGTTCTGCTTCGTATAAATTGAGACTAAATCTTTTGGATTCCATGGATGTTGATGATGCTTGTTTCCTTGCTAATTGATCATAATCGAGAGTTTCTAAATTCCAATTTGGTTGTTGTTGTGATCAGCAACTCTGGGATGCAAATAATGCAATTTTTTTATTTTTTATGTTCTTTTATTGATAGAATTATTATGCTCAGATATTTCCTCTGTTCTCCACATGTTACAGAAATTTACATCAGCGTCTAGGATGATTTCCTTTCTTGAGGTCATGTTTTATCATCCCAAAGATCACCTTTTATTATCCTTTTTTCTTTCTCCGTGGCTTACCAGTCATTTCATTGTAGGCAGAATAAACACGGTTTGCACATCAGTCAGGCCTTTCTGATTTCAGCAAGTGGCATGTACTACTCTGCAATCAATCTGCAGAGAACACGAGCGCACGTCATTTGATTTGCTATCAAATCTTCTCAGCCTAAATTTATCAAACATTTTGAGAGAGAGAGATATATATCATAAGAAAGCAGAGAGCTGCGGTATATATTAATTATGTAGAATTCCAGACCATAAGTGACCTCATTCATACTTGTGAAAAAAATATTGACTTCTTTTATTCCACGAAATTTGTAGCCTCTTCAGGTTTGGATTTGGTTTGCTAAATTATTTATCATTTTGATGCATGAGTTGAATTTTTTAATTTATGGTTTTATATATAAAATTTTAAGTTACGAAAAGAAAATTAAAATACTTTAAATGAAAGTTTATTCCAATCAGTTTTACCAAATTTTCCAACACGGTTTCGATTTGATTCAACGAAGCCGTACTTAGTAACATATTTCCAAAAAAAAAAAATCATAATGTAACCAACATGAACAGCAAAGCACCATACTTTTTCGAATCTACAGCTAGGTCAATGAATTGTACTAGTCAGCAAAACACCTTTGTAAGGAACTAGAAGTTATTTGCAGATTAAAAAAAAAATGTGAAAAATTAGTGTAGTTTCACTCCGAATCAACTAAGGATACAGTCAATATAACACATTAAACTATGGTCCAAGATCTTGATAACAGCCAACAGGTACATAGATATTTGGCCCTGTTATCAATTGGATATCTATATAGAGAATTTTTTTTTTTAACATCAAGTAATATATTTTTTTTGCATCAATTGGATACCTATATACTTATATATAGAGACATTAAATCAATTTGTTTCATATTTCATCAAAGGAAAACATTTTAAATATTATTTTCTATGGTCTCAAATAAAAGTAATTTAGAAAGTATTGAATTGACAAAAATAAATGCTATAGATTTATTTAAATATTATATTACATATATTTTAAAGAGAAGAAAAGTAATTATAAAATCTTTTGAAAAGGACATGCCAATATTTTATGAGATTTGATTAACTTCTCTTTTCTCCTATCTTGGTTTAGTAGATCATGACATTTTTATTTACCTTTTCTCCTTTTCTAATTTAATTATATTTTAGATATTCGCCCGATTTATAGATTGAATGTTGTTATCTAATTGATTCTTGATTCTTCTATATCTCGTAAACGAAACTTCTGCATTCGTTCCACAATCAAAAAAAAATCGGTGTCGGAAAATCAACATCACCATCGTTCTTGTGCCATTAAATTTCACCATCTTCCACCTCCAACTGCCCTAGACAGCTATACTCCACCTCTCTCCCAATCTCTCTAGCTTTCTCCTTCTGTTCTCTATTATTCCGAGAAAAAAGATCTCAGAATAATCCAGAAAGAGGAAAGAAACTAAAAAGTCAGTGTTGTTAAATCGACTCATAATGGGTTCTTCTGCTTCGAAAACCGCTTCTTCTACTTCTTCCTCTGCTGCGGTTTCTCCACCGACGACGAAACTCGCATCCGATTTCCCTTCGCCGGCGGTTCAGAGAGCTTTCTCTTTTCCGACGCCGTTGGTTCACCATCCTCCGGCTAGAAAAGGCGATACTCATCACCTCGTTTCCCTCACATCTACCTCATACGGTTCTCTTCTCCTCATCGATCTCGACGGATCCAAAAACTCCTCCGACCAACAGACGCTTCCCCGTATCTCAGTCGCCGGGAAGAGCACGCCAGATCCGATTTCACGCGACTCGTTCTCTCCTGACTCAGTCATAAACACCTGGGAGCTTATGGACGGCTTGGACGACGAATTCGAATTCGAAATTCCCAAACCTGGTAAGCGTAATTCCAGTCTCAATTCGGATTTTTGCCCTGAACCCGACGCGAATCGGAATGTGGGTCTAAGTGGGTCTGCGTTGAAATTGGAGGATTCTTACGAATTTGTGAGAATCGAACAAGACGAAGAAGATTGGGTCCCGTTGTCTTATAAACCTAAGCAACCTCTGTGGAAGCATCTGTCTGAAGAATCATTTTTATCTGGTTTAGATCCTAGCATTGTCTCATCTTACAAGAAAGCTTTGTCTTCTAAGCAATTAAGCAATCATAGTATCAATGTCGACACTAGAAACCCTATAAGACCCACAAAATCCCTCTCTTGCAGCCCAACATCAAAGCCACCCATCTTAATCACCGAACCAAAATCTGTTTGCTCTAGTCCACTGAGTTCTCAAGCCAAACCGAGATTACAAGGAACAGAAGACAAGATTGTACTCTACTTCACTACCCTCCGAGGAATTCGAAAGACGTACGAGGGTTGCTGTTGCGTTAGAACGATATTGAGAGGGCTTCAAGTCACGGTAGACGAACGCGACATCTCAATGGATTCCAAATACAGGAAAGAGCTTCAAAGCCTGCTTGGCGCTGCAGAGAAACCGGTTTGTTTGCCTCAGGTGTTTATCAGAGGAACCCACATTGGTGGCGTCGAGGAGATTATGAAGCTAAACGATGGTGGTGAACTAGCAGAGATGTTGAAAGATTTCCCTGCTTGTGAATGCTTGGGGACATGCCGGAGCTGTGGGGATGCAAGGTTTGTGCCTTGTACTAACTGTGATGGTAGCACCAAAGTGTTTGAGGAGCAAGACGAACGGTTCAAGCGGTGTCCGAAATGCAATGAGAATGGATTGGTGCGTTGTCACGAGTGTTGTGTCTAACCGATATGTTGGATCAGAAGGCTGTGTGGGTGAAAAGGGGCTTAGATTGATTGTGTGAATTGTGAAAAGAGAAGAAGAGAAAGAGAGAGAGAATTGATGATTCTTACTATGATGGTATTGCCGTATTGGGTTAGTATTGTCTATTGCAATAAGAAATGGCTCTAAGGCTAATTATATTACTCTCCTCTCTTGCGTGGGTGCTGTGTTCTTTTTATCCATATTTGTTCTTGCTCTTATACACTTTTAACATTTTAAACTTAATGATTATTACTATATTATTACAAGTACATAATATGTTTGTTGATAATTCGCATAATGGCAAAATCATTCCGTCGTTTTGTTGCAGAGTTTTGTCAATGAAAAGTTTATGCGTAATGGAGATTTTTATTCATTGATAAATATAACTATGAACTTATCATTAGGCAGTTTTGTGTGGTCTAAGTTTAATTTTTCTCGGTTAATAATTTCACCACTTGGTTTTGTATATACACCTTATTTGCGATTGTCATTCTTCAAAACCATAATATGGAAACCTAGGGGACGAAATAGCCAAAATAAATCCAAACTTAGCTCGTTAGTCAGTTTGTTAACCAAAAGTAAAGTGGAATGTTTCCCAAAAATTCAAATCCGCCCACACGGGCGTGGTCGAGGGGTTTGAGGGATGATCGAAAGCATGACCAACGCACCCCTCTGAGTTCGAGTACCCCTTGGGACAAAGTCACAAACGTGTGTGGAAGCTGGCACTGGATTTCGGCCCAATTGAATACCCGTGAAGAGGTTTTGTCGGTTGGATCCACTCACTCTACACATTAGTCGGAAGACGTGAAATCATTTTGGTATGGCATGAGATAGCCAGTCTCTCCAATCTGATGTTGACCAGATAGCCTGGATTATCAAAAAAAAAGAAATCAAATCCAATCAGGTGGGATCTTTTCTCGAAGAAAGGCTCAAAGCTGCGTTTCTTGGAAATTCCCCTAAAACTTGTAATCTAATTCTTTTTTTTTTTTTTTTTTTTGTCATGTTAATATTAAAATCGAGATGAAATACATAAGTTGGGGAAAGATATCAAATATTCCAAAACAGAGAGGCACAAGTCAAAACAAGGAAAACCGTACATAAACTAAAACTAAAACTGAAAATATGATACAATAACACAAGCTCTCAACGAAAAAATTATGAACGGAAGAGAGTTGAAAAGAAGAATTAAATTAACGAATACAACCACTTGCATCCCCTAAAACTTGTACTATATGTAATTTAAAAAAAAATTAAATCGATCGAAAAATAAAATCATAAAATCATATTTGTTAAATGAAAAATGATTTTTTGGCTTAAAACTCTCTCATTCAATTTCAGGATGGTTAATTATTATGTTGTCATTCTGTAAAAAGTCAGTATTATCCTTCTAATTGGTTCAAATTAAGTAATGTTTAAAATTGCATAAATTATCATACCGATTATTATACCGATTTCGACGACTAGATTTAATTAGAGACTGGGTTGTTTAATGGTGTCAAATTGTCTTGGGATAAAACCCGATTTGGATAATTAATAGGGCGGTCGCCNGTTAATTATTCTGCTGTCATTCTGCAAAAAGTCAGTACTACATTTTTAGTTGATTCAAATTAAGTAATGTTTAAAATTGCATAAATTATCATACCGATTATTATACCGATTTCGATGACTAGGTTTAATTAGGGACTGAGTTGTTTAATGGTGTCAAATTGTATTGGGCTAAAGCCCGATTTGGATCATTAATAGGGCAGTCGCCGTTTTTGATCTTTTGACCTAGATCGTAAGACTCCTATTTATATATATATATATATATATATCAAGCTTTATGTCTTTTTATATATTAAAAGAGAGGTGATTTTTTGGCTTAAACTCATGATGGTTAATTATTCTGCTGTCATTCTGCAAAAAGTCAGTACTACATTTTTAGTTGATTCAAATTAAGTAATGTTTAAAATTGCATAAATTATCATACCGATTATTATACCGATTTCGATGACTAGGTTTAATTAGGGACTGAGTTGTTTAATGGTGTCAAATTGTATTGGGCTAAAGCCCGATTTGGATCATTAATAGGGCAGTCGCCGTTTTTGATCTTTTGACCTAGATCGTAAGACTCCTATTTATATATATATATATATATATATCAAGCTTTATGTCTTTCTAGATCATTCGTAATTTTTGCTGGTTTTTATAGTTTAGGTAGATATTATTTTTTAAACAGCGTATTTGTTTTGCTTTTTTAGGTTTATTTCCTTGCGTTTATCTTTTATATTTCGGTTTTCTGTATGGTTTTGTGTATTTCCTGATGTTGTGGATCTAACTCAATGGTTTTGTTCTCCATTACAGGAATTGTGTTCCTTCCTATCTAAAAAGAGGAGTTTACAAGGCTGGGTTTAAGTGTTTGGTTTTTATTGCATCTTAATCAGGTGATTCTCATGGACTTGGTTTTCAAATATTGTTGTAAGTTTTTATTCACCTTCTAATTGATCTGAGTTTTTCAATTTAGTTTTGATTCACTTTCTAATTGATCCGAGTTTTTAAATTTTGTTTTGGTCTTCTATATTGCTTTATCATGTTTAAGGCATAGATCGAGCGTTTTTTTTTTATATTTCAACGTTTTTAGGTAATGTGATCCGATTTTAGTGAGTTCTTTTTCGTAATCTTTGTTTTTTTTACTTGCTGATTGGAGTTTTCTTTTCGTTTGAATATCTCTACTTTTATGAGTTTTTTTTTGCTTTGGTTGTTTTCACTTTGGTTTTGATTATTATTCGTGGTTCTTCATTGTTTATTGATTAAAAGATTTGTTTTTTTGTTTGTAGGTTAATCCAATTCTTCGAGTATTTGGTGTGATGTATCCGTCGTACCCGTTCTTATGGTGTATTTGTTTCTTGGATAGCACGTATTTGGTATTATGAGTTCTGCTTTTGTTTTTTTTTTCTTTTAAGGAGTTCGTGTTTTGGGTTGGATTCGCTAATATTGTGTTTTTAATGGTCTTTTGGGACTTCTGATTTCGTAGTGCTTGCCTATGGTTTCTTTTGGCTGTGGCTTTATCTAACTTTCTATTGTTTTGATCTGTTGTTCGTTTTTTAACGTGTCAAATTGATTATGTTATTTTATTCTTTACTTCGTGCATTGATTTTGCTAACTATTACATCTCTTTCTTTTGTTTTGCTTTTGTAGGTTGTTCTGTATTTTGTTAAAGTGGTCGTGGTTTGATTCTGGGAGAGTTGTTTTTGTGTTTTGAAGATGGTTGCGAGAGGTAAACTAGCTTGTGCTTATTTTGACTTCTGCATTACACTTTTGTTTACTTTTTATTTATTTTAGTTTGATTGGTACATTTTTTGGTTCGTTGGTTCTTATATTTTTTTGGAAAATTTTTAGGTAAATTAAAATTTTCTAATTTCTTAAAATTTGTTTCCGGTCTATTGTTCGAGATTATCGGCAAAAAACAAATATTTTGCAAAACCCTAGCTTGATCCCTGAAAAATTATTTTGCAAAACCCTGGCTTGATCCCTGAGCTACACATATAACTCTTTATGCCACATATAATACATTGTGAGCTCAAGTTTTGGTAGGTTTCTACGTATTTAGGGTTTTCTTGCTGTTTTGGGTCTTTCGTGAGATCTATTTTCGTAGTGCTTAACTTTTAATTTGCTTTTGGGTGTTGATCTTTCGTGTGTGGTTTTTTTTTTTACGTTTTTGGTTGTGACTTTGTCTTAGTTTCTGTTGTTTTTTTACGTTTTGATCGTTTTTCTGCGTGTCTAATTGATTAGTTGATTTTATTCTTTACTTCGTGAAATGATTTTCCTAACTATTACATATGTTTCTGTGTGTTTGTAGTACTTTTCGCCAGATTACAATCAAACGATGGAGAAGAATCGCATGATATATCAATATGAAGCTCATCGGGTACTTGCTCGAGAAAGGGGACTTTCAAGGATGGTTGACGGAGACAGGTCTTGAGGCTGAGCTCAAGAAGTTTGTTATGTACGAAGTTTTGTGGATTTGTGATTACTCGATCTTCGCCAAACGCGGTGTTCATTTCTTGCTGTGCTATGTTCAAAGAATTACAAGTTTATGCCTAACTCACATCAAAGCAAATAAGCAATATTCCTCTTGTATTTCTCATTTTGTAGATTTGCTATTCGATCTTTAAGTTGTGTTGTCAATGGCCGGATATGGTATTTGTACACAACTATATGATAAGTAATTGTACCTTATATGAATGGTTTGACAATTTTCGAATTCCAAGAGGGTTTTTATTGAACTCAGTTACTAATGTTTCATCTGATGGGAAAAATATTAGCGCAATTAAAAATCATGATCGTAATTGCAAAAACAAATTTATATATAAACTTCATAACTTAAAGCGAGAGGAGGAAGCATAGAGTTCTCATTCCTTGTGGTTAGCATTTCTTCTCACGTAAGTTTTGACAGAAAAAGCAATACTGCAAACCTTTTTGGATGCTAAAGCCAAACTGCCAGCTGGCTCCAAGGTAAATACGATCACAATTAGTTGAACCATGTTTTTTTCTCATATAAGAACACAAACATCTGGAGAAAAAAAAACTCAGAGATCACTTCAACTTTTTGAAAAAAAACTTATTCTCATTCATCTTTTTTGATCCAAAAAAAAAAGCTTGGAACGTTTCTTCTCTGTTTGGGCGGGAAAATAGATGGCGATGCAAGCACAATTGAATACTACGCTTCAAATGCGAACCAGGTCGAGTTTCTGGTATCGGTAGTGGTGGTGGATCTGAGTTTTCGTTGATGGCGGCATCACAATCGGAATCGATCAGTCAGTACACTCGCGGAAATATTTCAACCAGCAAGCTCTGTTTCGTTATCAACAATATCGTTCTCATAGCTTTTTAGACACACATATGGAGAAACATAAGCAATAGATCGATCAGTTCATCAGAATACATGTCCGTAATCAAATCATTTCACTGAAAGATTCGATTTTTAAAACATGGGCATTTGCAGAACGAGAGATTGAGATATGTGTTGCATGAATAGAAGAAGCAAGAGATGGAGATGATCTTGAGGAAAATGGAAACGAAAGCTTTGTAACCTAACTTGAAAGTGAGAACAACATTAATTAAAAAGCTTACACCAGGAAGATAAATTGCGGAAAATGCTTTCTTTAGAATAAATAGTGACACTTAAGGTATGCGGAATACCAACATGGTAAGAGAGCTAGGGCGATAAGATACATATATATATGCCGCTCTTTCTGTTGTCTGCGTTGCTACTTCAGCAGTTGTGGCCTATACTTGCTACAATTATACATTGTGACTTTGTTTCAGTTTTCAAACTCTATTTTCCTTTCGTTTCAAGAGGAGGGTCTATGTTAGAACGGTCGAATAATATGTCATGTCCACGTTATCTATGTGATTCTACTTCGCAAGATTATTCAAAACTGGTCGTTTATGTAAAGATATACAAGACCATAAGAAAGTGAAAATATACGTCTAGCAACTTCCAAACTTCCAAAAATAAATAGAAGAAGGAAAATACGAGGAAGAAAAAACACCGAAAGACAAACATAATGAAGAAGTAGAAGATGTGGAACAGTAAAAAGATGGAGAATACAAAGTCAATAGATGAAAACGAAGAAGATAAGGCATATGAAAAATCAGAAGAATAAAAGAAAGATAAGGCATATGAAAAATCAGAAGAAGAAAACGAAGAAAACCGAATGAAAAAGAAAATTAAGAAGTTAAACAAGACGAAGACTATAAAAAATAAAGAAGGGAGAGAAAAAAGACGAAGTCAATGAAGAAAACAAAGAAAAGAAAAAATAGTCATATAAGACGAAGACGCTAAACAAACAAGAATGAAATGAAGAATTTGGAAAAGAAAAAAAAATCAGAAGAAGAAGTCGGAGAAGAAAACCAGTAAATAGTAGACGAAGTGGAAGAAGGAAAATACGTGGAAGAAAAAAACGAATAAAGAAGAAGAAAATCCGAAGATGAAAAAGACAAAGTCGAAGAAGGTGAAGATGATGAAAGAGACAAATAAAAAATCAGATGAATAAGAAGTTTGAAAAGACGAAGACAATAAAGAAGAACAAGTTGAAGACAAAGACGATGAAGAAGAACTCGAAATTCCGAGGAAAAAGACTAAAAATGGAAAATATAAATCTGAAGATGGATATATAAGACGAAGATGTTTAAAATATGATGAAGAATTTGGAGAAAGGGAAAATAATCGGAAGAAGAGGAATAAGAAGACGGAGAACAAGGAGGAAAAAACCATAAGATAGAAGACGAAGTGGAAGAATGGAAGGATAGAGAAGAGAACAAATTGGATGAAAACCTTAAAGGAGAAGATAAAGAATTTGGGGGAGAGGAGACTAAGACGTTAAGGAGAGATAAATGTGGATGACGATGAAGAAGAATAAGAAAAATACAATAAAGATAAAGAAACCAAAATATAAAGAAGAGTAAAAAATAAGAAGACGAAGAAATCACGTTTGTTTTGGTTCAATTGGTTTGTGAGTTTCATACACTTATTTAGAAGAAGATGAAAGAAAATTGAAAGATTTATAAAAGGAATAAGAAGTAGAACTCGCGTTAGTCATTGTTTTACTTTGTTTGTGATTTTTATACACTTTTTTGGTTTTGGTTTTCATGTTTTTAAGTTTGGATGGTTTTAGCTCTTTTGTATTT
The DNA here is from genome assembly GCA_002933915.1 of Eutrema heterophyllum. Taxonomy (NCBI): domain Eukaryota; kingdom Viridiplantae; phylum Streptophyta; class Magnoliopsida; order Brassicales; family Brassicaceae; genus Eutrema; species Eutrema heterophyllum. The sequence continues at coordinate 382,746 of PKMM01026164.1, read as the reverse complement.
GGATCTATTTGCATGGCATTCGTCTCAAGTACTTGTTCTATTTCTATTCCGTTTGAGACAATGAATCTTTGGGTTACATTGTTGAAAACTATCGACCTGCGCAAGGCGTATCTGATACCGATGGAGAGGATGAAGATGAGGATATAAGAGATAAGTAAAATCAATCCAATTTACGAATGATTGTAACTTCTTCAATATTGGAATCAAACACGGCCATAAGATTCATTCCAAGAGGTAACTCATTGATTGGAAAAACTCGAATTTACACTGAAAAAAACAATGGTTATGTGATCCTTTGTTTCGGAAGATAAAAAAAAAGAATTGTGTTTTTAAAACTCTTTCGCCTCGCGTAAGGCGCGGACTGACCACCTAGTAAATACTAAAGCTAGCACAATTTTGAGTTTGACTGATGTCACCTGCTCGCTCATTGATTAATCATAAACAGCAGTCACGGTGAAAATTACTTTCCTTCCTACCGAAACGACAGCGTTTTAGTCGCCTTAAAATCCATCACCGTACTCGAGTTTGCTCAGATAGGGAGAGGAAATGGAGGGGAAAGGGAACGAGAAAGCTCCGGCTCTGGGTTCGGGTTCGGGTTCGGGTTCGGGTTCGGGTCCGGATCCGGATCCGGGTCTATGTCTGAGCAAGTACGAGGATCCAATGAGTGAAGAGAGTCATAGATACTACCTTGCGCGGCGGAATGCTTTGGAGATGCTCCGGGACAGAGGCTACGAAGTTTCCGCCGAAGATATCAATCTCTCCCTCCAGGATTTTCGAACGGTTTACGGCGAACGTCCCGAAGTAGACCGTCTCCGTATCTCCGCTCAGCTTCGCTCCGATTCTTCCAAAAAGGTATATCAAGCATTTCGCATTCGATGGTGATTTTTCGATTTATAGCGGTTTTTGCCTTTGCATGTTGGGGGTTTACTGTTTGGATGCGAAGAAACTGCCGGAAAATCCAAAATCCGGAATATTTTCCTTTCTATCTTCGAATTGAAGTTATATGTGCTTCTTTCGTGGATTCCGATTGACTAAATCTACTTTGGTTTGTTTTTGCAGTACGATATTAATCTGTAGAGCTAGTCTCTGTAATGCATGTCACTGTCTCCAATTGAACAAATACTACTGTATGGCCCTTATCAAGTAGTATGTCTCATCTGTTTCTCCTCTGAAACTTTGTAATGTGAAATTTCTCTGTTAAAAACATAACAAGTGACTAGTGATTCGTAGATCTCTAGCTCTTGCTTTGAAGATTATTGTGACGGAGTGCTTGAGTGATCTCTCCGCTCTTTAGAGCAAGGTCAAATGTGTGAGTTGTGATACCTACAAGTTCACATATTTGATTGTTAGAATGAGATCAAACTGCAAAAGAATGGTTAAGTTGCTTTTTTTTGTTGAAAGTCTTGCCCTTTTTATGTTGGTTGGTTCATTTCATGTGGTCACTGATTTGGGATGCTCATAGGCATGCTTTTCACCTGCTTTCATAACTCGTAGGAAACCGTCATTCTTTTATGAAAAAAAAATTGGGTTTCTTTAGTAACAGCAGAATGCATATATATTCTCAACTCGTGATGCTTCTTACATCATCTCTTGTCTTATGGCATAACGACAGATATCTCATTGTGATCCTATGGACATAATAAGAGTGTTGGTTTAAAGGGTCTGGTTCAACAAGTTTTGCGATTTTGCTTTTTCAGGTCAAGGTTGTTTTTTTTGGTACTGGCATGGTTAAAGTCAATGCAATCCGTAGTGTTGCAGCAGAGGTACTTAGCCAAGAAACCATATCCGGGCTGATATTGGTTCTGCAAAACCACGTAACCAATCAAGCCTTGAAAGCCATTGAACTTTTTTCTTTCAAGGTCGAGATATTCCAGGTATATACAGATAATTTCTTCCTGATCTAGTTTTTGTTGCGACAACTTCAAATCTGTAACACCTACTTTCCTTCTTGCTGTTTTGTTAAGATAACCGACTTGCTAGTCAACCTAACCAACCATGTACTGAAGCCGAAACATCGGGTTCTGAATGATAAAGAGAAGACAACACTTCTCAAGAAGTTTAGTATCGAGGAAAAACAGGTACATTATCCATCTCTTGGAGCTTAAAACTTTGGCTGATAATTAACTCAAGATTCTCAGCTTTTTAACTGTTCTTTTGAAAAATAATTTGATAGCTTCCTCGGATTTCAAAGAAAGACGCGGTTGTGCGGTACTACGGATTAGAGAAAGGGCAAGTTGTGAAAGTGAATTACAGAGGCGAACTCACCGAGTCACATGTTGCCTACCGATGTGTGTGGTGAAGTAAACCAATAAAAAGACCATTTAGTGTACTTATTTTCAGCAAAACTTTTCTTTGGTTTTATTCTTCATCCTAGAAGATCCTTTGCTTTAAACCCAAGAAAAAATTAAGTAAAAAAAAAAAAAAAACAAAGATGATCCTTTGCTTGTTCTTGACAACGTTTCCATTTTTGTCTTTCCTTAAAAAGAACAGTTTCTACACGTTATCGAAACACAAAAAGCCATGGAGACTCCACCATTAGTAATTCAGAGGTTCGGGGACGAGCAAAGCTCATTGATGGATCGGTTCGAGCGGTTATCTTTCGAGGTTCACCTCAACAAGGCCTTGCTTGGCCGGAGCCTATCCGAGTCCGGTTTCTCTTTGATGTACAGTGCGGCGGTCCTCGACGATTCCCCAATACGTTTGGAGAATCAGGCGTGCCACCATCAAGTCCGAAGAGGATTAGGTGTGAATAAGATACTGAAAAATTTGATGAAACCAATTAGATACTGTAGCAGAAAAATCGGCGGAGGAAGAAAGCAAGAGGCGTACGATTTAGATGCCCGGAGTTTTAAAAAGTGGCAAACTTTCAGCAAATCTGTCCGATTATTTTGAGTTTTTAGTTATGTATCTTTCTGACAAGATAACTACATACACCTGTTTTAGGGGTATGCTACTATAGTCAGCAGTTTTTTTCTGTTTTGTAAGAAAAAGAAATCTACTAATCTACTAATCCGACGGTTGAGATTAGTTTTTGAATTAATCCAAGGGTTGTGGTTTCTTGCCATTAAATTCAGTAAAGCAAAAGATACTTTGCCTACAACATGTGCGACAGGCTCAGCAAAACCCTTTGTATCCAATTTGTGAGTGCTGAAAGAAAAAGAAAAAAAAAAAAAAACCTTTCTTACTTACAAAATTGAAGTCTTGTTTTTCCCCTACGATTCACAAAATTTGTGTGTTGTGCTCCTCCGTTTCAAACGTATCGGTAAGTCTCGCATCGAAATCTGAAGTGAAGTTTCTAAGTTCTAAGTTTTTTTTTTGGTTTTCTAATTGAGGTTGCTGCTGAGTTAAGTGGAAGAGAGAGCTACAGAGAGAGAGGCTTTGTTGAAGGTAAACAGCAGACCAATTAAAATTACAGAACAATTAAACTCTTCATGCCACTTGATCAAGCAAAGATGTCTTCTAATCTAACGGATTAAATGTTAAACCCTATCTCATAATATCGAAAAACCCTATCTCGAAAAAAATAGAATGTGGTTTCTTTGATACACATTCTATTTTTATAAATCTTTACGCGTAGTCTTAATCGCCAATGTTGCGTTTATTTATTGAATATGATGAACTTTGTTGAAGAGTTTTAAAAGTTTCTCGTGTGGCTATTGTTGCTGATCCACAAATCCAGATTTTGTCTTTGGTTTCTGATTTGCTGGTCTTTGGCTACTTAAACTGAGAGTCAGATTGGATATGCTTTTAGTTTCTTCACTCATTATCGTTCTGGATTCATTCATTTGCTTATCTTATCTCCATTTCCCTATTATGTTCCTGATATTCTTCTTATTTTTCCTTTGGTTCTTTGGTGTGCGTATGCAAATAACAGTAAAAGTGTGGGACAGAGTGCAGATAGCGTAAGAAAGCGAGGAACAGAGAAATCTATATGTTCTTGGAAATACCTTCATTTCATTTTACAGCATAGTCCGATCATCTTCTTCTTTCTTCGGTAAGTCTTTATTCAGTTTTCATTTTTACCTATGTCACTCTAATCTGTCTGACAAGGCAATGCTTTTGGCCATTTGCAATTATTGAATTTACTTCATGACACATTTATTATAGTTATCTTTCACTTTGTGATTGATTCCATATCGGATTCGTGTTTTATTTGGCACATTATTTTATTGGTGTAACTAACTAGCGCTTCTTTTCTTTTTTCTTTTTTCAACTTGGTCCCATAAGTGTATTGCGAATTCTCAGCCGAGAGTTGTAGTCGTATGGGTACCTAGGCGAAAAAGGAGCTTGTGGCAGGCAAGGATCAGATGCATAGTAGCTCCATCCCCGCTGGTGACCCTGAAAAGCAGCAAGACAAGGCTCCTGAGAAGCAGAGCGAGTCAATTAACGAGTCTGCCAAGGAAGTGAACCTCACGATTGTTGTCTGCAATGGAGATTCTAGTAGGGCACATGAAACCGCAGAATTGGCTCAGATCTCCGTGCCAGCGGAGAGGGAAGAGTCCCCGAAAAAGGTTTGCTTGTCCAGGAATGCCAGCTCTCACGAGCAGTGTAGGTCTGCTCCCTCCCTTTTCTTATTAGGAGACTAATTTTGACGGTTCCAATAATGTGAATTATCTCTCTACGCCCTTGTCTGGAATCACTATGTTTCCTAGGATGTCTGCTTGGGTATATAGGTTGATGAGTTTGTCTTGCTCATTTGCTCTTTTGCTGTGATATGTTTGTCTGTTATAATCAAGTTATGAACATGTTTTAACTAGTAACTACTGAATCAGGCTCATAGGGCATTGCTCTCTTTTTTTTTTTTTTTTTTTTTTGATAAGTAGGGTTTGCCAGCAAGAGAAAGAAGAGGCTTTGATTGAACTGGGGTGCCAATGTCGTGGTGGCATTTCTAAAGCCCATAGGTCATGCATAGATGCGTGGTTTCGCACAAAAGGCTCTAATCAGTGCGAGATCTGTCAGTGAGTAATCATTCCGCGTTTGCTTGATTCAATGGGAGGAGACTATGCTTATTTGGTGTTACATTTTCTCTGTTTCTGCAGGGCAGTGGCTGTCAACGTGCCACCTCCAGAGACCCAACCAACTGTGAGTACATTATTTCTTCGAACAAAGAAAGGATATTTATAGCTTGTCTAGTTGTAATACATGACGGCACTTTTGAACAGACAAATTACTGGGTTTGGAGGATTGATCCCAGCTATAGACAAGAACAGCGTGAAAGAGTAAGTGGGTCAATTAGCCATTTGGATGAAGAGTCTGGTTTTCTCTTGTGTAAAGTGGCAATGAATTCAAGTATTATCGTGTCATGGCAGGGATGTTTCAGTCCGCTCTGGGTAGCATTCTCAATTCTGATAGGCGGTCTAATGCTGGATGTGTTAATATCCATCACACTTGGTGTGTCTGCGCTCCCGGTTAACATAATTATCGGTACGTTTGTTTTGTCAGTGTAGCTAAGGTAGTTAGTTATATATGCTAGTGATTTGAGTAAGTTTTATACACTTATAATCTCGGGTGGTTGGTTGCAGGAGTGATAGTGTTGCTAGGGCTAGGAACAGCGCTAAGGCTGACTTTGGAATTTTGCTACGAATGGAGCTTGAGAAGAGCGGTTCAGAGGGCGGTGCAGAGGAGCGCGGAATCAAACTTTAATAATATTGCATACCCACCTGCCTTGTAGAGTGATATGTGATGTTGAAAAACTCTTGTGTATGTGATTAAAAGTTGTATTGTATGAGACGTGTGATTATTTACAATGACTAAATTTGTCAACTTTGCCTCTTTCTTTGTCTAGCTCAAACTTTTACAATTAGTTACAACCCAACATTTTTGTGGGATTTCTCTGCGTTTCTCCCTAGAGAAACCGTGAGATTTGGGTTTGTTGGGCCTCTAATCGCAATAAATTAAGTTATATAAACTTATAACCAATAATACCATAAGATGAAATTTGTCATTCAACATAATTGTTTGATTGATTAAAAAGGTATAAAAAAAAAAAAAAATTGTTAAGAATCTTGTCGATCCATTTGGAAAAATCACAATCGCATCGGAGAAGAGTTGGGTTTTTATTAAGTAAAAAGAAGATATGGGATAAAGATGGGTAGATCTAAAATAGAGGGTCTTGTTAATAACTTCGACTTCAAGGGATAGATATTTCTCCTCTCCTGACCTTGGGGCGCAAGTCCACCCTTCCTCCTTTTAAGAATAAAGAGAGCGGAAACGAAGACCGCGTGAAGGGTGAATCAAAGTTAAAATCGCTTCAATGGATGCTAAGATCGGACAATTCTTTGACTCCGTCGGTTCCTTTTTTAGCGGCGGCGATAAGATCCCATGGTCCGACGGAGATGTCATCGCTGTAAGTTTCCTCGGTTCGGTTTTTGTCCGCCTATGGTTTCAGAAACGAATAGTAATCTTCAAGTAGGATGGATGTTTTACGGGAATTAGAACTGTAATCGTGTTATTTTGCGTTGAGATTTCTGAAACCGGGTTTGATTTCCCGAGGATTAGTCGGTCCTTGATCAAACTATTGTTGGGATTCGGAAGTTTTGAATCGAGCTTTAGAAGTTTATGAGTTGTGAAAATCGTCTTCAGTTGAGCGCGATTGCCGATTATTTGCACCTCGCGTTGGATCCTTTCACTAGAAAATGCGAGTTTGTTAACTGTACAACTTTACTAAATGTCACAGCATCATAGTTTTTGTTTTTTTTTTTCTTTTTCAATCTTCAAGCTCACCAGCTAAGCCCTGTTGTTTTGATGGCAGGGATGTGAAAGAGAGGTTCGAGAGGCCACAGATAATGGCTCTGAAGAACTTAAGAAAGAGTGCCTAATGCGATTGTCGTGGGCTCTCGTTCATTCCCATCAAACCGAAGATGTGCAACGCGGAATAGCCATGCTTGAAGGTAGTAACAGTCCTATCTTATTCTTTGCAAACCATGGCCTGAAAGTTTTTGGTTTTGATATAAACTTAAAACACGATTTTGATACAGGAAGGTGGAAGCTTTCTTTTCTTCTGCATCATGTAAACATGAGATTGATAAATCTGTTGTTCTTCTTGTTGTTGCAGCATCTCTGGCAAACAGCGCCCCTCCTTTAGAGGACCGAGAGAAGCTCTATCTTCTTGCTGTTGGATATTACAGAAGTGGGGATTACTCAAAGAGCAGGCAGCTCGTTGACCGCTGTATCGAGGTTTCATCCACTTCCCAACTCTTTCCTTTATACCGCTATATTTTGACTGTGTGCTTATATGTATATGTGCACCTTCTTTCCCTCTTTGACGGATGGTTTGGTTTTATAGATGCAACCCGATTGGAGACAAGCTTTGGTCCTAAAGAAGACCATCGAAGACAAAATCACAAAGGGTAAGCCACTCGTTAAACAAAAACACAAAACTTAAACACAAGAAATGAAAGTTCTAGGGACAAAATCACAGAGTTACTAAATAGTTTTTATTTTTTATTTTTTTTTGTATTCTCAGATGGTGTTATAGGGATAGGCATCACGGCTTCAGCTGTGGGAGCCGTCGGTCTCATAGCTGGTGGAATTGTAGCAGCGCTGGCCCGCAAGAAATGATGACCACGATCGTGACTTCTTCCTTGTGCATACCAATAGCAACTTGCTTTTATAAGTTTTCTTCTTCCGCTTTTGACAAAACTGTTTTGAATAATTTTGCTGAGTTTTATAATACAGAAGCTTGAGATGGATTTTTAATCTTTATTTGAATGGAGTTTTTTAACATTATGCCATCTTAATATTGACCAGGTTAATCTGTCGACCAAGATCTAACTCTAAAGCTGGTTAAGCTCTCTTTTGTAATCAAGTTACAATCCTCTTCATTTTAATGAATATTTTAAATACTTTGTTAAAAAAAAAAAAAAAAAACTTGACCAATATTAAGAAAACATCCCACCAGTTATTATAAGTGTATGATATATGGGGGCTTGAAACAAAAAAAATAAATGGGGTCAATAATTATTGGGCTTTTTTTTTTTTTTTAGTTTTATGAATTTTTTGTTTTAATTAATTGAGTTTTATTTTTATTTTAGCCCATAAGTTTAAATAGAATTTGTATTATTTTTTTTTGCCCATAAGTCAATATGGGCCTGCTAAAATTGTATATGGGAAATACATCCCAAAGGAGCTTCCTTTATCTGAATTCTGGTTGTCAAAAAGAAACCCTACATCGCCGCTTCTTCTCTGCCTTTCTTAATTCGCCTGCCTTTTAATCCTTGCGCCTTATTCAGGACAAACCCACTAGTCGCTCGTTCTGTTTGTGTTAGATAACGGTACGAATTCGAATTGAAGTTGGGCAAGTTTATCTTTGTACAGAGGAATTGCATGTTGAATCGTAGATTTTTTTACTATAATTTCTCTGTATCTTGTTTGATTTCTGTAAATATGGCTCCTGACACAATAAACGAGTGTTATTTGATGGGGTATGCAAATGTTCACTCTTTCCTCTGTTTTTTACTCTCATATTAGCTCTTCCAGTATCAGTGGTCTGTTCAATTTCGTAGGTTGTGTTTTTTTTCCCTTCAATTCGTAGGTATTTATTACCAAAGTAGCTGTATAATTTAAAATTCGTCTTTTCGCAATTCCTCGTATGTATTTTGTGTTATACGATTCATATAGTGTATTTGACGTTCTGCTTTACCATTTTGCTTGATCTTTTATTGTTGTAAATGATTCCCGTTTAGCTGTTTGGGGGACTTGAATTCCCGAATCTATATACATTGTCACCAATGTCTTGTTTCATTCTGACTTTTGGACACAGGTCAAAAAACACATGCCGAGAGAGGAGAGTTCGAAAGTCACTCGAAGAAACACTAGGTCTTCATCTTCTGCCACTGTTGAGAACCCAGAACCCAATGAATCCCGCCCACCAACCGTTGATGATCTCACATTTGGAGAAGAATCAATCACTTTGGATGCTCTTCTCTCTAATTTTCCGGGCAGACGCTCTCAGATTCTTGACCTGATTCGTCTTATGGGCCCATTGGATTGCCCTACTCTTCCAATAATGGTCTATGGAGACGCTTCCACTGGAAAAACCAGTGTTGTTCTTCAGGTGTTCAGGCATCTCAATCGCCCCTTTGTTTATTCAAGCTGTCGTACATGTTACAATCCCCGTATCTTGTTTGAGTCGGTTCTGAATCAGTTGTTGCTGCATAGGAAGTGTTCTTCAAATGGGTATTCTTGCGCAAAACGATGTGACAAGCCATCTGATTTTGTCAACTTACTTAGACGATCCCTCAGTAATGTGATGGAAACTCTCGACTCTACTTCCGGAACCTCAAGATCAAATAAACCAGATGGAAAACCCATGGGGAAGATGGTATACCTCATACTTGATCATGTGGATCTTATCAAAGAGTGGGACAAAGGCACTATGATTCTGCAGTTTCTTTTCAGTTTGTATTCTGTTTTGAAGATGCCTCAACTTGGTATAATTCTTATCAGCGGATTGCCACCAGATGTATATTACTCAAACATGGGATACACAGACCCTATACCTGTTTATTTTCCTGAGTATTCTGAAGAGGAACTTCGTCAAATTTTCTTGAGAAATCAAGCTAACCGGAAATTATACTCTGCATTCCTCGAGTAAGGCTAGTATAACCTTACCTCCCTATTTTCTTTCTCTAACCTTCACCCATATTGTTTTACTAATGTAGTTTTTTTGGTGTCAAACAGTGTTGTATTGAGACCTTTTTGTAGGGTCACGAGGAGAGTTGAAGAACTTTCCACTACCTTCTCATCATTGTTCAGAAAGTATTGTGAACCGCTTGATGATTTAGGGATTTCACCGAATGAAGAGCTGAAGAGAAGGCTGTATAGCCATCTTAAACCGCTTATTTCTCCCTGTTTAAATGAGATATTCAGGGTCTCAAGTCGCCCTAATGATGGCGACACCAGAGGCGAGAGAAGGCAGAAAGCCAGCTGCAGTTCTGAAAACCATGAAGAACTTGAAATATTGGACTTCCATATGTCTACTTCAGCAAAGTATCTTCTTATTGCGGCGTTTCTCGCTTCAAGAAACCCAGCAACGCTAGATGCGTCAATGTTTGACTCCACAGGGGGCATGGATAATCGTAAAAGAAAGCGGAAGTAAGTTATAACAAACAGTATCATTGTTTCTCTTTTGCCATATTGCTTAATAGAAAATATTTGATTCACTGAGTTTGATAATAAGTCTAGTAAAAGTATGTAATGGTAATGGTGGTGTGTTCTCATGATGCATTTAAATAAAAGAATCTGATTTTTCCTTGATGATGTCTCCTTCTCAGGGCCTCTGAGAAATCGATGGAAAAGAAGGAAATTGCAGAGCAGGAAGCAGTCATGAAAGGGCCTGGAAGCTTTCCGTTGGAGAGACTATTGGCGATATTCCAATGTATTGCCTCTGTAGGAGATTCTTCATTCGGCGAAGAGGAAGAAGAAGAAGAAGCCACGGGTTACGACAGAGAGAATAACAACCTGATGTCTGATGTTCTGCTTCAAGTCTCTAGTCTTTGTGATGCAAACTTTATAACAAGAAGCGGAAGCTGCCCATTAGAAGGTTCTATTAGATACCGTTCCATGGTGTCTGAAGATCTGGCTCTGAAGGTAAGAAACTTTATTTGCAAGTATTGAGTGGTCGTATAGGCATAGGGTGATACAAAGATTAATGTTGATGTTTTCTCTGATTTGGTTTATAGGTTGCGAGAAGCCTCAGCTTTCCACTGTCAAAGTACTTGTATAGAAGATAATATGTGAAATCCAAAAGCTTTTGAGGAAGAAACTACTCTCGATGCTATATAACACTCGAAGCATTCTCTGTGCTCTAATCTTCTGTCATAGCATGGTTTGTGTGTGTAAATTTAGGCATGGTTTTAACTTTTAACAGAGGAGGCTAAAGCTTTAATGGAGAAAACTTAGACTTGGCCATGATACATTATGAATAATGGACTTGAATGGGGGCAAAAGCCCAAAGTTGTAAAAGAAAGGCCTTAATTTAAATATTAGTCAGCGAATAAATTCCCTAAAAAGAAAGGAAAGCAAACAATGTTGACAAAATTAATTAAAGAAGGTCTAAAATTAATTAATAGTCTTAAGGAATAAAAATAAAGTAACTTATGCGAGGTTTGCGAACCCCTATATATATATATATGTCTTCTTCTTTAAACTGAGGTTTTTTTCCGACCTGCCGTCAAATTCTGGATTCGAGAGATGGAGGCGGCAAAGGTAGAGGTGAGGTTGCATAATTCGATGACGCAACAGAAGGAAGTGTTGATTCCCATAAACCCTGGCAAGATCGGAATGTACGTCTGCGGTATTACCGCGTATGACCTCAGCCATATCGGCCACGCTCGCGCCACAGTTGCCTTTGACGTCCTTTACAGGTTCTCTTTCTCCGTTGATCGGATTGGTATCTGTTTAGATCTCTGAGGTTAAAACTTGGTGTTTCTGCATTTCTTAACCCTAATTGTATCAAACTTAGATTGAGCATAATTTGTTTGCCTATGGTAAGATTCTTCTCTAATTTCATAACCAAACTGGAGATTTGGATCGAAGAAGTTTGCATGTATCTCTGTACTTGTACTGGTTGTGCAGATATTTAAGGCATTTGGGTTATCAAGTTACTTATGTCCGGAATTTCACAAATGTTGATGACAAGGTACGAGATTTTCTCGTCTTATGACGGTTTCGAATCCTCTTGTGTTATTCTTTTTCTATTCTCTTTTCCATTTTCTGCTACTCTCTGTTGGCATTTTTATAGTTGTGTTCACAACACTCTAAAATCTGAAAACTAGGTAATTAAAAGGGCTAACGAGTGTGGAGAGAAGCCTTTAGATTTGAGTAATTGGTTTTGCGAGGAGTATCTTGTAGATATGGGTGCTCTTCAGTGTCTCCTTCCTACCCACCAGCCTCGTGTCAGTGACCATATGGATCACATAATAAAGATGATACAAAAGGTCTGCTTTCTTCTTTCTTCTTATCTCCTTTCCTTCAATATTCTTGGCTGTACGTAATTCTCAGTAATTAAGGTTTATCATCCAAATGCTATACAGATCATAGAGAACGAATGCGGGTATGTAGTGACTGGTGATGTGTTTTTCTCGGTTGATAAGTCACCGAGTTACGGTCAGTTATCTGGGAAACTGCTGGATCATACCCAAGCTGGTAAGCGGGTTGCTGTTGATCCAAGGAAACGCAATCCTGCTGACTTTGCATTATGGAAGGTTTGACAAGTAAAATCTTTTTCTTGTATTTTTCTCTCAAACTAGAGCCTTTTAGAGTTTATGGTGAATGAAATTTATGCAGGCTGCAAAGCCCGGTGAACCAAGTTGGGAGAGCCCTTGGGGTCCAGGAAGACCAGGATGGCACATCGAGTGCAGCGCAATGAGCGGTCATTAATTACCTGTCTCCGAGATTTGACATTCATGGTGGTGGTATAGATCTGAAATTCCCGCACCATGAAAATGAGATCGCCCAGACTTGTGCTGCTTGCGATGACAGTGGTGTTAATTTCTGGTTGCACAATGGGCATGTCACTATCAATGAAGAGAAGATGGCAAAATCAAAGAAAAACTTTAAAACGATTAGACAAGTATGTCTCTTCTTATTTGTTCCAATATGATAAATTGAGTTTTCTTTGTGGCTAATGCAGAATTGTTGAATCTGTGTAGATCACGGCTGAGTACCATCCTCTGGCTCTGAGACACTTCTTGATGAGTGCACACTACCGGTCTCATCTGAACTATTCTAAGTCACAGCTAGAGAGTTCGTCAGATTCTTTATATTACATTTATCAGGTGCAGCTCTTCCCAAATTTGATTAGCTTGCCTCTCTTTAAATCAAAACTGTAATGTGTTTCTAACTATAATAACCCTGACATCTTTTGTTTATATAGACATTACAAGATCTTGTTGAAGCTCTGTCTCCATATCAAGAGGCGTTAAAAGACGACCACGGAAAGGCTGAACAGACTTCAGAAGCCAGAGACATAATCAAGAAAGTGAAGAGCGAGTTTGAAGCGAAAATGTCAGACGACTTGAACTCATCTCCTGTACTCACGGGCGCCTTCCAAGACGCGATGAAGTTCATCAACGTTTCAATCACCAAGCTCAAGAAAATACAAAAGAAGCATTGGATATCGTTGGTTGTGTCACTGGTAGAGGTTGAGAAAGCAGTGAGGGAAGTTCTTGATGTGCTTGGTATGCTCACGGCTCTAAGCTATGCCGAGGTTTTGAAAGAGATGAAACAGAAGACATTAGCAAGAGCAGGATTGGAGAAGAGGAGATTTTGCAGAAGATAAAAGAAAGAAGAATTGCAAGAAAGAATAAAGATTTCAAGAGAAGCGATGGGATTAGAGAGTTGTTGGCATTTAAAGGAATCTCCCTCATGGATATTCCTGGAAAAGACACTGTGTGGAGGCCCTGCATCCCTTGGACCCCTAAGCCTAAATCCGGTTTAGACAAAACCGCCTTGATTTTCGCTATGGGTTTCATTCTCTTAGGCGTCTTCTTCTTTAGACGTTGAACTCTTTGAGAGTTTTTGGGATTGAATGGAATCTACAGTTTCTAATTTCTAGCACAGAAACAATCAAATTTGAGACTTTTTGATATTGAGATTTCTAGGCTTCGAAATGGGTTCTGCAATAGTTACAACTTACAGTTCAACAAAGTTTTAATCTTATTACCGTTGCCTACACATTAAAAAACAAGTCTAAGAAACAACCACGAACATAATAAAGGGTCCACTTTTTCAAAAATTTAAAATTTTAGAGATTCTACTTTTATTGGTTTATAGATTCTTATAGTCTTAATAAAATCTAGTGTGTTAGAGTTACTAATTTTTAAATTTCATCCAAAATATTTTGTTACTCAAAATGTTTTGTTATAACTGAGTCTGTAGTTCTACTAAAATCTACTATTACTGGAATGTGAACTCTTTACAATTTTATTCCTACAACACAACTTTTAAGAATGGAATTCTCTACAGAATAAATAAAAAACCTCTCAACTATTAAAAACAACCAACTCTACAGGGCTTAGTAGTAGCGGAAGTTAGATTTATGTAGAGTTAAATTAATTTTAAAATAAAGAAATTTAAGAATTTTGTGTATTCAAAGTTATATTTATATATTAAAAAAAAAAGTTATATTTATATATTTTGCATATTCTTCCGTCTTTTGACCATCTTCTGCCCTTTCTTGAATCACAACATCACATTGTTTTCTTATGCGTCTGCTCATTGTCGTTAGTATGATTGCAACTTTGACAATGATTCGGTCATATCTTCTTTACAAACGTGAAAATGTTGTCCTTGCCGACGTAGTTTCTCTTGTGTTTGGTGAGATTATTTTGGCTCTCGAATGTTTTTTCGCAGTGGACACATGTCAATTTTCTGTGATCGATATCACCATAATGTTAGGTCTCTTTCGGGATCAACCCTCTCTCTCGTGAACAGTTTCTCTTGTGTTTTGTGAAATTGTTTTGGCTTTTATGTAAATTTATACAAATATATATATATAACTAAGACTGTTTTTCTAACATATGTAGCTGATGTTATTAGTTTTTCTTTAAATTAGGTTTTTGTTGGAGCTCGTCTTTATCTTTTTTTGATATTTAAAGTTTTTGGTGTTGTGTTTTAGAACTAAAATATTATAATATCATCTTTAACTTCATCATCAACATTAAAAATAAAAGTAGAAAATACTAATTTTAAGTTCTGAATTTTTAAATATGTATCATTTTCATCTGGATAATCCAACATTAACATCATTTTTTCAATAGTTGAAATCATTATTCCTAATCTCAAAATTGTGGATATCATATTCACAAGCACATTTATCTAGTCTTTTTTTTATGTTGCATGAACAAACTTGTTTAGTCAAAGATGGTCTTGACAATTTGTACATGAAATTAAGAGAAAATTACATGAAAATAAGAGAGAAAAATAGAATAAATATAAAAGAAACAAGAACGCAACGTAACAAAATAAGGCGCCTATTTTGGATTTCTTCTCAATTCCATAAATAGTTTGTGTGATATTCAAATGTTGTCCATGAATCCTCACGCTTAGCCAAGAAGATTGTATAGCCTGCTTCGTACAAAAATAGGGCGGCCACTTTGGATTTCTTCCCAATTTCAATAAATAGTTTGTGTGATATTCAAATGTTGTACATGAATCCTCACGCTTAGCCAAGAAGATTGTACAGCATGCTTCGTACAAAGGATCTATTGAGTATTTAAAATTAGCATCACCTGATATTATCATGATGTTCTACGGCGATGTAGTACGGTGCTCGACTACCTATTGAATCAAAAGTCATTCTAATACGAGCTCCGCCGCAAGTGGTTTGGACCCTGGCACTCTCGGCAATTTTTTTTTTTTTTTTTTAATTTTTAGATTGTATTATCATAAAGTAAATTGTGGTGTCTACTTTATATAAAACAAACATCGAATAGCTTATTGTTTGTATTCTGATGTCTACTTTATATAAAATATGCATGTGGAATGTTGATCTAGCCCAACTTTATCATGACTAAAACTGAACTAATTTTAAAGATTTAAAATAATATCAAAACCTGATATTCGATCCGATCCATATAGAGGCAAAATTGGCTAGGACTAAGCTGTGCAAAATTATTATATCCATTTTTTTATCTTATATTCAAAGTTAACCGCGGTTTGGTTAGTAAAATCAAAATTGATCGAATTAACCAATCACAATAATCCTGATAGAAGCATGTGATTCATCAAGCTTATTATACTGCGAAGATTCACAAGAGCAGTGATAGTGAATCTGGAGCAAAGAATGAATGTAGAGGTTGGTAACATTTTCTCACTGCGTTAAAGGTATAAAAAAAATAATTAGAAGAGTGGAATGGACTATGGTCCAATGTCAAAAAAGAAAACGAGTGAAAATTGCAATGGGGACAAGTGAAAACTCTGAACTCTATAAAAGCTGCATTAGAGAGAGAGATATACACCTTGATCCAAATTCACTAACTAATATAAACCAATATAACCTTATATATATATACTAGTAAGTACCCGTATGCGGATTTCTAATTTAATATTTTATAACCCGTTAAAAAAATTAAAAACGAAAAAATAGAAAACAAAATTAGATCACCCGTAAAAATATATAATACATAACTTTATAAACAAAGTTTCTGATGAAATAAATATATATATTGAAGAAAAATTTGGTGAAACATATGTAGTAAATAACTTTGGATACGATTATTGGACTTCTAATTTTTTGGTGTGTAATTGACATATGACATACTACCAAATTGTAGTTTATATAGCGGTGATAAATTAGAATTCTTTTCCTATTAGGATTACTTTCTTTAATCTAAGTGGAAAAACTAAGGACTCCTTAATCTAAATGGAAAAACTAAGGATTTGTTTTTTCCTTTTTATATTAATTTTGCCTTTTAAAATATATCTAATTTTTTCATTTTTAAGTAAATTTACATTTTAAGATTATGAATCGGTTATTAAATTTTTTGAATTTTATAATTTTTGATTAATCGATTTTAAAATTTTCTAACTTTGATTTGACATGTGTCGGAATCAGGTGAGTTAGCAACTTTGAAACATTCAGTTTTATACTAATTTTTTATTTCCTTATTCTTATTAGAAATACTAATTTTTTAACTTTTTTAAAAAAACTTTAGCTTTTAAGAAAAATTTTCTCAATCTTAAAACTATTTTGTTTAAAAATAAAAACGGTATTTAGCTTTTTCCTTAATACAACAGTATTTGTTATTTATCTTTTTTTTAAAAAAATTCCTTAATTTGTTCGCAACTTTTTTTTTTTCTTTTTTTTGAACTTTGGCTTTTTGAATTAGTTATTTTTTTCTCTTTTTGTATCTTTGTTTGCTAACTTTACTTTTCAAATTAAGTTTAGATTATTTTTTTTTATTTTATTGTTAATATTATATGTCAATATCTAATTAGAAATGTATTAAACACGTGTCAAAATCTTATCGATTACCTTGACACATGTCACGATCTGGCGAGTTATTATCTTTGAAACATTCTCTTTTATATAATAAGATATATATAAGTGAAAATGATCTAAAATAAACCGAGGCATGTGACTCCATTAACTTGAACGTGAATCCGCCCTTGGTTAAAATTGTCTGTAAGCTGGTTTTGATTGAATCTTGTTAGGTAAATCGCGTAGATTCCTTTAACAAACAAATCACGTAGATTCAATTATCAAACCTAACAATGACAGACATGCAGATCAAAATAACTCCTAAAACATCAAGAGAAACAAATGGCTCCTAAAAACTTGCATCTCTAGTTGTTATGGGATAGGTTCGGATATTATGTATCAAAAAGCATAAGGCAACACTTATTCACATTTTTTTTTCTTATTATAACCCCCAATCACCATCTAGGCTATGTGTTATATCAGTTTCATACTCTTCTTTGTAGATTAGTCAACCGCGGATTTCACATTACAGCCCACAAAACATAACATTTTCATTAGGGTTTGAAGAATTATTTTTCCCATATGATCTTTGTTTACTCTTAAGTTCATCTACCTACCACACCACCAGTTTACAACCATAACATCTCCATCGATAGTTTTTGTGTGCTATCTCCGTCTGCTTCAAGAAAGAAACCCTACCAAAAAACAAAAAAAAAACAATTTTTTTTTTCATTTGTTAAAGAAAAAGTTTTTTGTTTGCTACCAAAAACTCCTAAACACACAGCTATATTTAACTAAATAAAGAATTTATCAAAGTATCTATAAAATACACAAGAGATCACATGCAAAACCGGGAACTAGTATATTCTCATACATGAAAAATGCTGTTCTTTTTTCCTTTTACGAAGGAACATTTGATTTTTAGAAAATTGTCTAAATGATATTAATTTATTGAAAATAATAATAAGAATTAAGGTGTGATAAAAAGGTACGAAAACTTGCTTTTATAACAAGGGATAATTCCGGACTAATTAACCCGACTAATCTCTCTAGATGAGTGATACCGTCGATTAGCTCACTCATCGGATTTTCAAATGGGCCTAAAGCGTGGTACCATCTTCGACTGGCCAATTCACATGTGATTTTTGTTTCCAATGGGAACTGAACTCAGGGGGAGCGAACCAACGCATTCCCAAGAAAACTACCACTAGACCACGGTGAGTTGGTCGACGTAAGTCAAATGGGCCTAAAGCGTGGCACCATCTTGGACTGGCAAACTTACATATTATTTTTGTTTCCAATGGAAATTGAACTCAAGGGGAGCGAACCACCGTATTCCCAAGACAACTACCACTATACCACCTATGAAATCAACCCAAACAATTGCTTTTTGTATATTGCATTCACTAAATTCTCTCTATTGACTTTGCAGACTTTGTACTAAAAAAATATATGTTCTTGCTACTAAGATCCCAAATGTCTGAGGTTGTCGGACGATGAACCCAATTAGAACATTAGATCGTAATAGCATCATTCATCAACATGGCGTAGATTAGGGGGGAAAAAATGTCTTTGTCAAGAAACACAACTGTTTGGGGTTGACTTCATATGACCGTGTTTGTTGTTTGTTTCCTTTTTTTTTTAATTGGTTGTTTGTTTCCTTTATATATATATAAAGGAAACAAGTTTTGTAGATTATAACTTTATAATACATTCGTTCGTACATTGGAATTATATATATATACTAGATTAGACTTTGCGTATACGCATGATTTATAATTTAAGTTTTATAACGTGAAAAAAAAAATTAAAAAACGAAAATGTGAAATCACTCGTGAAAGTATATAAAATAAAATCGGGAAGATCGATATAAAATCACCAATCGATAGAGAAGTCTAACCGAGCAACAATTATTTTATTTTATTTTTGTCAACGAGTAACAATTATTTATTTATTTATTTTATGAAAAAAAATCTGTTATTTGATTTTCAATTAAATTTTGTCATATGTTTCCAAATATTTAATTTTTTTTATTTCTATTTGAATTATGTTTTTTTTTATATTAACTCTGTATAAATTAAAATTTTCTATTTTCCTTGTTTTTAATAACTTTCCTTTTAGGATTAGGAATTGTTTATAAATTTTTCTAATTTTTTTTGAACTTTGATTTTAGAATAAATTTATTTATCATTTTTGTTTAATAACTTACCTTTTAGGATTATGAATCAATTATAGAAATCATTTTTGTTTAATAACTTACACTTTAGGAAAATTCATGGCTTCTAACAATTATAATAACTTACCTTTTAGGATTATGCATCCAACATTTAACTTGTGGTTTTTCTCCTCTTTTCTCGATCAAAACGCAAAAAAAAATTGAATAAAATACAAGTTTATGGTTATGCTTATTCTACATCGTTTGTTCTATTAGCTTCGCACAAAATCACACTCCCTTTTCTTCTTTATTTGTTAGTTTCACATCGGTGGTTCTATTGTCTCATTCAAATCCAATACTGTTATATATTAAAATCTTTTATCATCTACTTTGAATCTAATAATATCCTCATTTACTGTCAATCGCGGTGGGATCCGTAAAAGCATACTTGATCGGACTAACTGCAAGCTTATTAATCCGAAGTTTAGGAACATATTGAAGCTTCACAAGGGCAGTGATTGTGAAGCTGAGCAAAGAATTGGCTCTCTATTAACTGGTCATAATGTTAGTTCTTTTTTCCTCGGTCAAAATACGCATCCCAAAACACCCCACGTACCTGAAATAGATAATTAAACAACGAACGACAAATTAAAAAAAAAAGAATGATCAAACATACTAACACCTTTCACGAACGGGCGTTACTTGATTCTAAATTTCATTAAAAAAAATATTATTACTTGAATTATGGATCCTCAGACTTAGTCCTCATATAATTTACGTGTACACACATTCGGTCTTCCATGTCACATTGTATCCATACATGGAATTTGTTTTAGTTATCTTTATTTTTTTTTCCAAATGTACAGTTGTATGTTGTATATAATAAATTTATAAGTTTACAACAGATGGTCTTATTAAGAAAAAGACCTTTCTATTTGGTGACATGTGGTTGTAGTTGTAATTTACCATAAGAAAGAAAAAACGACAAAGAGAACCAATTGGCATTGCAATCACGTGAATTTATAAATTATTCATTATAAATAAAGTGTTGCAAAAAGGTAAAATCGTCATAAAGCAATGTCATCCTTCACGTCACTTATTTGCAAAATTTCTACGCTGTTTCACTCACATTCTCGACTCGTGGCCTCTATGAGATTCCCTTTGTCCTCTATGTGAATCTAATAAACACGTATAATCAAGGGTTATTAGCTCGACTAAAACAATATCAGCAGTGAAATGTCGAAATCGCAAGATCGGATAGCATTTGAAATTAACCATATTATATATTTTGATTTCATGTTTAAGGGATGTATTAACTTCAGTCCAAAACTTTTTAACCATCTAAACACAAATAGTAGATTTTTATTGGTTAAAAAGTAGATAAAGTAGATTTAAAAAATGAAAATCAATCTTCATAAAATAATAAGGGAAGAATTATTTTTTCTCTTAACATAATGGTCCTTTCCTTCTATTATGTAATTCACTATGCTCAACTTGGATCAATGTAGAGTATGATACCGTGAAATAATTTTAGAAAGTTTGATTTTTAATTGAATAACAAAATAAAGTACATAATTGAAGTTTTTCCTAGCTCAATAAGACGTTTTGTTATGTTAAAGATAAAATTATATCGGGTTTGAATTTTGACTGTTATGTTAATAAAGCAAACAATAGAATGATCGAATATTGAAAACACTTAAGACTTAATCGAGATTTTATAAAACGTTAAAAACTCGTTTAATATATTAACGTGTGTTTATTATATTTTTAACAAGTTTGTATCATATACCATAGTCACGTGAATTTATAATTTTGAATGCAAATTTAACAATGTGAAAATTTTGAATGAAAATTTAACATTTAAGAGCTTTCTTTCTTTCTTTCTTTATTTTCAAAGAAAGAGTCGTCGCATTTTCTCAATAGATTCGACCTGGAAAAATCAGAGATTAAAGTACCTCTATAAATCGGCGCTGACAACAGCAAACCCAGAGAATTCAGACTTTCCTTCATCCACTATAATGCGCCCGTCTCCGCGTCCGCTATAATGCGCCTGTCTCCGTCTTCGCCTCTCTTCGTCGTAGACTCTCTGATTTTCCTTTTCAGATTTTAAACCACAAATTCTGTCTGTATGTGCAAAACGAAAATGGGCGTCAATGCTTCAGAGCCAACTCGAACGCGATCGCGGCCGAGTCAATCTCAGGGGAGGCATCACCGGGCTCCGCCGATGAAACAGTCTCCGTCAACGAGCACCACCGGTACGACAACCACAACGACCTCGAATTCTAACAAAACTGGTGCCTCCTCCTCCTCCGGTGCTTCTTCTTCAGCAGCCAGTCGAACATCCCTCGCTAGTCTCCGAGAATCCTTACCGGAGAATCCTCACATATACGACGTCGCTGAAATCCGTGCCGCCACCAACAATTTCCTTGCTCATCGTCTATCTTCCTCCTCCTCTAAGGCCTCGTGGCGCTGCAATTTGCGAGGGAAAGAGGTTGTTGTGTTCCAGAGGAAGTTCAGGCGGAGATTCGCCAAGGATGAGCTTAGGGATCGGCTTTCCGATATCTGCCGGAGCCACCACGGGAGCATCATCAATCTACTCGGCGCCTCTGTTTCCGGCGGAGGAGGAGGCGATCACATCTATCTGGTCTACGAGTACGTCAACGGAGCATCCCTAGCCGATTGCCTGAGAAACCCTAAGAACCCTAATTTCACCGTTTTATCGAATTGGACCTCTCGAATCCAAATTGCAACAGATCTAGCTCACGGACTTGATTACATCCACAACAAGACTGGATTGAAGATCGAAAACCTCGTCCACAATCACATCAAGAGCTCGGCGGTGATCGTGACGGAGCCGGATTTCAACGCCAAGATCTGCCACTTCGGCACCGCGCAACTCTGCGGGGAGACAGACGATATGTCACCGGAGAGATACGGATCGAGAAGTTGCAGGCGATCAGACGGCAGAGCCTTAAGATTCGAAGGAGTGAGAGGCTACATGTCGCCGGAATTTCAGGCGTCGGGTATCGCCACTCAGAAATCAGACGTGTTCGCCTTCGGAGTCATGATGCTGGAGCTTCTCTCCGGCGAGGAGCCGCTGAAGTACAGGTTCGAAAAATCCACCGGGGATTTCGAGCGGACGTCGGTGATAGAAACCGCAAAAGCGGCAATCGACGCCGAAGATAGCGATATAGAGGGGCGGTTGAGGAGGTGGATGGATCGGAGATTGGGGGATTCGTTTCCTGTAACGGTGGTGGAGAAACTAACGCGGTTGGCGTTGGAATGCGTGCAGGATGATCCGGTGAATCGGCCGGAGATGGGAAGAGTCGCCGGGAAAATATCTCAACTGTATTTGGAATCGGAAAAATGGTCGACGAATATGAAACGGCCAACAGATATCACCGTCTCCTACGCTCCCAGATGATCAACAATTCAATTTTCTTTTCTTTCTTTTCTTTTCTTTCTTTCTTTCTTTCATAATTTGTATATTCGTGGGCACTAGCCTTTTTTATTTATTTTCCAGAATAATTCTTTCACTATTTTTTTTGTTTGTTTAAAATTTTACATTATAAGTAAATGGAATTGTGTTCGTGGGCATTGTTGTGAAAGTGACATATGTGATTTCGGCTAGAGTTATATTTTGGGTTATGGTACATTTCTTTTAGGGAAAAAAATTGTATATTTCTATTAGGAATGAATGGTACAATTATTAGAAAAGGGAAAATTTATTTTAGTTTTCCTATTTAAAATTGGGTTTAAGTTGAGGCTTATATAAAGAGATCTAAGGGTTTGTAATCATTCATTCACAAGTTTAAAAGAAATCCTAAGACAAAGGGAATTCGCCTCAATTTTGATTCTCTCTTAATTTTGCCTAAAGTTCTTGTTATTCACCCTAATTCACAACAATTGGTACCAGAGCTCTTGGTTTTTTCAATAAACTGAATTTGATGTCGAGTTCTCTAAAGTTTGAGGTTCCGTGTTTCGATGGGAAGGGAAATTTCGGACTCTGGCAGAGGAAGGTGAAGGATCTGCTGTCGCAGCAGAAGATGAGGAAGGCGCTGGAAGAGACAAAGCCAGAATCAATCACGCATGAAGATTGGGATGATATGCATGATCAGGCCGTTTCGACAATTCGTTTGTGTCTTTCAGACGAGATAACGCATCAGGTAATGGATCTAACGACTTATAAGAAAGTCTTAGATAAATTAGGGAAGTTTTATATGTCGAAGTCGTTGTCTAGTAAGTTGTATCAGAAGCAAAGGTTGTATTCTGGTGATTTAGATATAGTGCAGCATGTCAACTCTTTCAATCAAATCATAGGAGATCTAAGTCGCGTAGATGTGAAGATTGAGGATGAGGATCAAGCCATGATCATGATGTGTTCGTTGGGTCCCTCTTATGAGACTCTGGTAACTGCACTTACGGCTGAAAAAGAAACAATAAGTGTAGAGACGGTGACTGCTTCGTTGTTATCACATCATGATAGACGTCAGCACACCGTTAGTGAGAAGACTCTGGGTGATGGGTTGTATGTGAATAACAACCATGATAAGAGGCAAGAACGAAATATGGAGAAACAACTATATGGCAGAAAGAAGAAGGCACTTTGTTATAGGTGCGAGACGATAGGGCACTATAAGAGAGATTGCACACAGAAAAAGCAGAACGGTGTAGGAGACGCTGCAAACGTTGCAGAGAATGGCAGTTCAGATGGTGGAGATTCTGACATGTTGTGTGTCACGTCAGGAGGTAATCATAGTGATTCTTAGATTCTGGATACAGGTTGCTCGACTCCGAACATGGAATGGTTTGAGACATATAAGGCTGGAAGTATGGGATATGTTCGATTGGGAGACGATAAGGCATGCAACATCGTTGGTATTGGACAAGTCAAGATACGAATGCATGATGGCATCATCAGGACGTTGGATGATGTAAGGCATATTCCAGTAATGGGAAAGAATCTGATTTTCTTAGGTACGCTTCATAAAAACGGATTCAGGTATAATGCAGATGAGAGTGAAGACGTTTTGAAGGTTTATAAAGGAGGTGATACGTGGATGAAAGGGTAGATTACAAGCGGTAATACTTATCTTCTGGTAGGGAGTACAGTTGTAGGTGGAGCTGAAGTTGCACTGTCTGAGTCAGATAATATGGTCGGCAATGCGCTTGTAGTACAAATGATTCAGGAGAAAGGAGAATGGATGGGTGTTATGAGAGAGCGAGGTGCTGAGAAAGGTGGAGCCAAACCGGTTATTGTGGAGGAGTTCAAGCATAGCTTGGATGATCTCCATGTCTTCCAATGCTAAATGAAGAAGGAAGTCCCGCCCCAAGAATTTAACAAGTGTTCGAAGATGAAGATACAAGAGATTTTTTGTCAAGATGGAGTTTGTTGTGAAAGTGACATAAAAATCTATGTGATTTCGGTTAGGATTAGATTTTGGGATTATGGCACATTCTTTTTAGGAAAAAGAATTGTATATTCCTATTAGGAAAAGGAATGGTACAATCATATTAGGAAAATGAAAATTTATTTTAGGTTTCCTATTTATGATTGGGTTTAAGGTGAAGTTTATATAAAGGAATCTAACGGTTTGTAATCATTCATTCACAAGTTTAAAAAAAACTTTAAAGACAAAAAGTATTCGCCTCAATTTTGATTCTCTCTTAATTTTGCCTAAAATTTCTTGTTATTCACCCTAATTCACAACAGGCATGAACAATATAAAGAATTTATATCCAGTTCCAAACGTTGTTTGGAGAAGTATGTTTTCAGTTAGGTAGAGTTTAGTTTCTTTGATGTAAAAGGATTTGTGCAATAAAATCAAAAGTCAAAACGACCTATGAGTTATGAGGTTTGGAGTCGTGTGGATGAGGTTTTAAGTCAAGAAGACCTATGAGTTATGAGGGACCAATCTCACATTAATGCTTTTGTAAACAAAGACGTGAGGTTTTGAACTAAGACATTTTTTTGACTAATAAAAAGTGCAAATGTTATCTGTCTCTAGACTACATAAGTTTCAGAATTCGATTTTTTCCATATTAGTTATTTTCAGACATGTCAATTTGGAGTGAGTTCGTGTTGTGGATTCTTCTATTTACTTAAGAATCATGTAAGCTTACTTACTTCTTCAGCTCTCCTACTATGAAACATTTGCGAGGTTGCTTTCACGACATGGGCTTTTGCGTAGGTCTTAACATTGGCCTTCATTTACATCATAGCCCAATTGTTTCTAATTGCTTACCTACTCTAAACATTGGGCTTAAACGAGTAACACAGTTTGGTTTATTTCAACTTACATTTTTAGGTGAACTGCATCATGGAATTTAACATATTTGTATTCATTATATTTATGATAGATTGTCTATTTTAATTATAATTAGATTTTAGTATTTACAGGGTTTAAATGTTTTCATGTTTTTCATATATAGACCGTTTATAAGGTTCAAAAGTTTGCATGTTGTTCTTTTTTTTTTTTTTTTTGGTAAACAAAATTATTTGTTTAAAAATGTTGTTCTTTCATATAGACCGTTTTGTTTTAATATCTAGGATTGATTAATAAAATATATATTTTCAGAGTGTTATCTATTTTTATTTTTGATATTTGCTTCATCGAATTAATGATCTTTAAAATATCTATTATTCAAATATATAAATGACTGACATGTAACTAATTAATGGTTTGTGTTACTGTAGTCGATATATGCGTACCATGGTTTACTTCCGCATAAAAACTGTTGTGGACAAATATATAAAAAAATTACGATTCTCCTGCTCAATGATTATGCGAACATTTATAAATCCAAATTATTTTAGTTTTTCGGTTATTCTTAACCAATAATCAATTTCGATGCTTCCATTCGATAAGGTAGGATTATAATTTTATTCTTTCTCATAAGTTGTGTTTATTGGCCGAAATGGCCAGCTGCTTGTTCAAAGGAAAAAAATAATATTTTTTTTGGTTGAAGATTGCATGATGCTTCCACCTACAAACAATTATATGATCTACAAGCAAAAGTTCTCATAGCCAATGTATATAAAAAAGTATGCATGTGTGCCACGCAGGTTCTAAAAGACCATATGTCATACTATCCATTGATTCAACATTTAAAAAGCATGTAAGAGAGCATCAAAGGATAGGATTTTTTAGATTAACGGTAAAATAATAACTACGTACGTACCAAATACCAATTAAGCAGATTATAAGCTTATTGGATAGAAAAAAGAATAAAATTCATGAATATAAAAGGAGGAAAGGAAGAAGAGAATGAGAGGTCAAGTCAAAAGAAGTCCACATCACATCACTTCACACACGCAAGAGCATACCAATGTCTTGTCTTGTCAAATCATTTTGCATCTCGACAAAATCTTACTCACATACATACATACACTGATACACAAACATGCTCCTTTTAGAGCTATTTTAAATTTTTTTGTTTTTTGTTTTTTTTTTGTTTTTAATCCGAGGTAGATCATGGCCGAAACCTACATTAATCGCCAAGTATGTAGAAAATTGAATATTAATACCAATTAAAAATGTCTACAATAGCCAAGTGAATATGGTCAACCGTCAACAGTAGAGACAAGTAGTTAATGAGATTCGAATCATGACCTCAACTTTTTTCTTCCTTTTTTCATGACCTCAACTTATAGAACAAAAAGCTTTTACTATTATAATCTAACCGCAGACTATACAACCACTTGGTTTAGTCTTTAGATGATATTTTTCGTAGTATAAATAAATAAAATAACATTCTGAATACAATTTTAGAAAATAACTTTTTCAAATTCGTAAGTTAGTACGAATATAGCCTTGGTGGTTGGACCAGAAAACAGATGAGCGCGGTGGTGTTGGGGATGCGGTTTTAGGAGGATATCAGAAGATGGCTATCTAAAATTATACGGAGCAACTATAATGGTTGCACAATTTAAAATAAAAAATAAAAAAATCATAGATAGATATTGTATAACGATTTGGACCAAAAATATGTGATTTAATAATACTACTGATATTTGCAACAAATTATGTTGTTTTGTGAAAATATAATGTCATCTACCAAAATCGTTTGAAACTCTTAAAGTACAATGTATGTAATCAATCTGCACTTTTACACACACTTCGTGGGAAGCGTTTACCTTGGAATTTGATTGGAAGAAACAGTTAAATTTTGGAAAAAATTTCATACAGAGAAAGGAAAAGCAATCTAACGTTATCGGAGGTCAAGCGGAAAATAATGATGACGATGAGTAGAGAGGAGAGGAGTAAACGTTGCGCGAATATTGTTATTGAAGAAAGACATAAGAACCTGTGAAACGCGTTAAAGGAAAAAAAAATGAATAACTGATTAATTCATATTCATATTAAACACAAGAAAAATGATATAAGAAAACAAAAAATATTTTTAAAGAAAAACTATATATAAAATTAAAAAGTGTGTGGATACTCATCTACTACATATAAGATTCGGTCGTCTCAACCGTTGCAATGATAATTTAATCGTTACTATGAAAACATTAATCATATATAAGAGTCGATTTAGTATATTGTTGAGGTAGTTTCAAATGATTTATTTCTTAAAACAACCGTTTCAGATAGTATTAAATGATAGATCTTCTCTTCATAAATGAGGTAAGACTTTGAACAGCGATCAATATTCAATGGTATTCAAAAATCAAATATAGACAAATAGATTTATATATTAATGAGACATGTCATATAAAATAAATAAACAAATATATATATATATATATATATATATATATGCATGTTCACATATTTGTTTTTGCATGCAATTGATTAGAAAGTACTTGAGAAGCTTTGGTCGAGAAGCAGGTGCCATGGGGAGATAGGGCAATAACAGCCTTTGGAAACAAGAACATTATGATATATGAATATTAGGATTCAATCTGCGCTAGCTATATAGCGCGGAATAATTTTTTATCAAAAATTGTTTTGAAATTTTAGAAAAAAATAATTTATCGAAATTTTATAGAATCATCAATTCGGACTAACCTGTCTACTTAATCCGTGTTGCAATGAACTAAAATATTATTCGAGCTAATCCGCAAAAACCTATAATCTTGAAAACATAACTCTAATATTCACCGCTTAATGACTATGATTTTTGTGGTCAATTCACAAATTTTAAAAAAATCAATTTTTTCGTGTCTAACTCTTTTTGTTTTGATATATATTCAAATAAAATATAATAATCATAATGAAAAATATTACAAAATCTAATATATTTTCTTTGAATATGTATGGATTGATTATTATTTAATAATATCATAATAATTAAATAATATTATAATAATTAAAAAAACTAAATAATAAATAACTTCTTTAATGGGAAATAAATATTTTTCATATTCTCATCAATAATTGTAAAAGACAATTGTATCTTTGAAATAGTTTTCTATTTAATTTTTTTTTTTACTTGTAATGTCATAATATATAGTAACTTACAAAATAATAACTTACACAATAAAATTCATTTTACTGAATAATTTCTTAAATAATAATATAGATATGACCGCACTAAAAGATCTTGTTCTAACTTTTAACTGTTGAAGTAAATCTTCTTTCTCCAAGCACCTGTCTTCTTTTTTATTTATTTTTTATTCTTACAGTTACAGTTACATTTATTTTATTTATCCATATGCAATCCTTAACAAACACTTCTACTGTCTTATTTATCCAGCTTTTCTTGTCTCTTTCTTTTCTAATTTAATATATTATCAATTTTTCAATTATCGAATCGCGTGGCCCATATATGGCCCAAATGGTTGACCAAATAAACAAAAAAATAGTCTCCCTTTGACCCCTAATTGCATTATGGCAGATGACAAATTCTTTCAAAATTAAAAGCTTATGTAATTATATAATTATACATTTTAATTAATAATGAAACTATTTTCTAATACATTGTAAATTTGATATTACCCGCAACACAAATTATTTATTTAATACAAAATAAAAATATTTGACCTAAGCATACTGAAATCTAAATAAACATATGTAGTATGATAGGATTCTCATTATGTCGGATTTGTAATTTAAGAAGGAAATGATGAGATTTTTAATTATAATAAAAAAAACGAGCTAACATATAGACTTGTGAATTGTTTATATGTCATTAAAAAAGTCATCATTTATTCAATACATAGGATACGCATGATATTTTTTCCTATTGACAATTTTCTTTTCAAAACAATTTGAGTCCAAGGAATTCAAAGTACAAATCAGCTGAATTACTGGAGGTTGAATTTCCAGTGAGTTAAGATTATTCCTCACAACGTTCGAAATATCATTAGAGAGAATAGAGAAAATAAATGAAAAGAAAATTAAAATCTAAACGAACCTCAAATGGGTAAAGCTAATTACAAGGCAAATGGAAAAATGGACAAATGGACTATAGAGAAAATTGAAGAGAATTGTGTAAATGTCAAAAATAAAACTAATGATAAAAGGAAAAGACATTAGTTTTTTTTATTGGCAACTAGCCAACTACATGTGTAAGTACAATGATTTTTTTTTTCAACACCTTACTTTTTCTCTTTTAACACTCCACATCATTTTCTCTCTTCCACCTAATAATTTAACACCCACTCAATTTTTACACTCTACAATGGTTTTGTTTAATAAAATTCAACATCCTACCCCACCATTTTTTTTTTTTTTATGTCTTTGTTTTTTGTGATTACAAATTATAAATAATAATTATCGATTAAAATTAAATTAAAATAGTTAAGAATTAATTAATTTTGTATAATAATTTTTGTTTTTGTTTTTATACATATATTGATTAAACAATTACAAATAATAAAGACGAGAAATTGAGATAGTCATTATAAAAATAAATACATTGACACTACAAGAAAATAGCCTTATTCCAACGAAATTTTACGACGGAAATAATTCGATGTAAAGTACCAACGAATTTGCATCGATTTTACAACGAAATATATTTTCGATGTAAAGTCGTCGTAAATATTTGTCGTCGTAAAATCGTCGTAATATAAGGACGTTTTTACGACGACATTACGACGATGTCAAAATTCGATGTAAATTCGATGTATAATTACATCGGAATTACATCGAATATCATTTTTTTGTAGTTCGTTGTAAATTCGATGTAAATTTTACATCGAATTTACATCGAATCCATAATCCATACTAATTTAGGGTATAGGGTTTAGGGTTTACGATGATTATATGGTTGATTAAAAGTTCTATAAGATTGGTTTTTCATCGTTTATATTGTTTTAACTAAGTTCTACTCATTGTGTACAAAAATTTGAGTTTTCACAAAAATCAATAACATTATATACTTCATGCATGTTATGGATATACTTATAAGAACAAAGCTTATACATTATTATGCAAGATAAGTAAGTTTCCCAGAAATTAGATTAATTCAATTGTCGTTATTGAATTTATTGTTTACTAAGAGAAGTCTTGGAAGCACAAATATACTTTGTTGATACATTTAAATATTGTGTATTGTAATTTAGGGTATATGGTATAGAATTATTTGATTACGACGATATTACGACGGATTCGTTGTAAATTCGATGTAATTTTACATCGAATTTACAACGAAATATTAAAAAATATGAAATTTCCCACACGCAGCAAATTTAATTTTTGATTACGACGATTTTACGACGGATTCGATGTAAATTCGATGTAAAATTACATCGGAATTACATCGAATATCATTTTTTAGTATTTCGATGTAAATTCGATGTTAATAATTTTATACCCTAAATTACAATACACAATATTTAAATGTATCAACGAAATATATCTCTTAGAAAACAACAAATTCAATAACGACGATTGAATCTAATTTCTGGAAAACTTCCTTATCTTGCATAATAATGTATAAGCTTTTTTCTTATAAGTATATCCATAACAACATGAAGTATATAATATTATTGATTTTTGTGAAAACTCAAATTTTTGTATACAATGAGTATAACTTAATTAAAACAATATAAACGATGAAAAACCAATCTTGTAGAACTTATAATTAACCATATAATCATCGTAAGCCTTAAACATTATACCCTAAATTAGTATGGATTACGGATTCGATGTAAATTTTACATCGAATTTACATCGAAATACTAAAAAATGATTTTCGATGTAATTCCGATGTAATTTTACATCGAACTTACATCGAATCCGTCGTAAAATCGTCGTAATCAAAATTAATTTTTCCGCGTGTGTGAAATTTCATATTTTTAAATATTTCGTTGTAATTTCGATGTAAATTTTACATCGAATTTACATCGAATCCGTCGTAAAATCGTCGTAATCAAAAATTAAATTTGCCGCGTGAGGGAAAATTCATATTGTTTGAATTTTTTGTTAAAATTTTACGACGGATTTACATCGAATCCGTCGTAATTCCGATGTAATTTACCATCGAAATTACGACGACCACCACTCTATATATACGAGCCCAGATTTCTTCATTCAACCTCATTCTCTCACAATCTCTCTCTCTCAAAGCTCCAACATCTCTCTAATTTTTTTTTTATATCAATTAAATTTGATAGGATTAGAAATTAGGATTAGAAATTAGTTAGGATTGGAAATTTTCTTTTAAGGAACTTCGATATCAACCTAGATAATTAGTATTTCGAATTGTATTTTTATTATTTGTATTTCGAATTTTATTTTATATTTTGAATTTATTTATAAAATTTATCATTATAATTTTATTAATTATATAACTTATAATTTATAATTTTATTAATTATTAGTTTATAATTATAATTTTATTAATTATATAATTTATACATAACATCGAAATTACATCGATCTATGATTTACATCGATTTTACATCGAATTAATTTTACATCGAATTTACATCGAATTCAATTTACATCGAATTTACATCGAATTCAATTTATATCGAATTTACATCGAATTCATTTTACATCGAATTTACATCGAATTCATTTCACAATACAAAAATTCTATTATTCGATGTAAAATCGATGTAATTTTACATCGATTTTACATCGAATAATTTACGACGATTTTACGACGGTTCGTATTCGTCCCAGTTTTACGACGAATTTACGACGATTCTCGAGTTACGACGATCAGTTTACGACGATTTGGTAATCGTCGCTAATCCGTCCCAAAGCTTGTTTTACATCGATTTTACATCGATTATGTCCGTTGTAATAAACGTGTTTTCTTGTAGTGTGATGAAAAATTTAAAATATATTGATATTTGGGATTTGGGTATTTAAAAGGATAATTAGTAGAATTTTAGGTGTTAAAAGGGTTATTGTTGGGATCCATTTCAAAAAGATGTTAAAAAAACGTTTTTTCTGTGTCCAAATCAAATGAAACAAATTTATATTTATAGAGTATGAAAAATAATGAATTTTGGTATAATTTAAAAAAAAAAAAATTACTATGTAATAATTGATCTCAAATAATTTAGATGAAAAAAATATCAAAAATCCCAACAACTAATAAAAACACAATACGTGTCGCAATCTACATTTTCGACCCACAAAAAAAAAAAATTTCACTCAATCGGTGAACGCCATATGGCATATTTTTGTCCCCTCCTTTGCGAATTCAACGTGTTCAATTTTTTCGATAGAGTTTAATCCATGTTATATTTTTTTTCTTTTCTCAACTTGTCATTGCAAGTCATCACACCATTGTAACTAGTCTACCTCATCCAAGTTTTCTTTAATTCAAAAGTTAATTAAATTCAGTGTGGTTCTATACTTTTATCATATTTATATTCTCTCATTCAGCTTTACTAGCAAGTAACAACTAGCAACAATTAGCAACGTGCGAGACGACAATTCATCATGTGAGTTTAAGTCGGGAAACAAGTCATACCATCTACGAAAATTAATAGAATTTTTATACTATAGTAAACGTCTTAGATGATAAAAATATAATATTTGATTTTCTAAGGATCATAGAAATTAATATGGATTTCGGTTCATATCTAATTCGATTATAACAAAGAGAAAAAAAAGAATTCAAATTGACATTTACCCTTTATCATTATTATTATTATTATTTTTACATTTACACAAGAGAATTCAAAAAAAAAAACTCACATTGTGGTCAAACCCCACTTCTATTTTTATAAATAAAACTGGTGAAGTGAAAACTAAAATGAATGGGTGAACACGATTTTTATTCCAGCAATCAATTGAATTTTTTAACACTTAGACCTTGGCCAATGGGCTGAAGATCAAACTCGATTATATTGGACACGCACACACTCTCCCTATTTTTTGTTTTCCGTCTGGAATTGTATGTAATATTTTTTTTTTTTGATTACTAATTGTATGTAATATTGAAACCTTAAGATCCTTACACTCTCCTTATAATATGACCAACTTGTGGTTTGGTATATATTGCTTTGTTTTCTCAATTTCAGGAGTTTCATGAAGACGACTTTGAGTTTGACTAGTAGAACTTATCTTGGTTTCATGGTATTTTCTTCTCTCAAAGCTGTCATCTAAGTGGAGAAAATACATACAAACACTTACATACACATAGATAGTATAGTAGATACATACACACGCTTACACACAACGACGCGTATTTGTGGGCCATGATTTTTCAAATAAACAAAATCTGAGTTAGTTGATGCAAATTCAAGGCAGCTCAAATACTTCTTGTTCGAACCATTACACCTTTTTGACCTTCCTGAGCCTAGAAAGCATTATGTCTACAACAATGCTAGGGCAATAATTTACTTTGCTTATGATATATATATATATAGTTGGCAAGCAATATTTTGACTGTATAACTAAGGTTAATTTAAGTCGTTTCTAAGAAAGCGATGCGGTTAAAATGATCTAAGAGATGACATCAAACAGTTCGATTGAAATTAGTAATTAACACATAATTTATATTGTTTACGAAATTATTTACTAAATGTCAAAAATATCAAATACATAGATCTACGACATATGATTCTACTGATATATAATTTTACCCATAACACACATAACAATGACGAACAATTTTATATACAAATCGTTGAAATCTCCAATAAGTTTACTTTTGCTGTTTACAAGTGGTTACAGCAGTAAAGGAATGAAAATATATTACAAAAGGTACTAACTACTAGTAATTTAATGGAATAAAATGAAAATACGATACAGAACAACATGAGTTATGAATTAATGTGAACATGTGTGGCGTGTGTGAAACAAGTAATACAATCAAAGAAGGACATGTCCATATATATATTTTTTGAATTATAGGACATGTCCATATTGTTTACTTGTTCATACCCATTCGTTAGTTATTAACTGTTTAAGACAGTAAAGTTTACAAAACAAAGTATACAGTGTTAATTCAATTAGCTACGTGAATAGTTTCAGTTGTTCATTTACAACATTTATATATTGATCACGAAAAGGGATTGGATATTAACAGGATGTCTATAATTTAATGAAAAATATATTGCTACATACTCCCTCTGATCCATATTAGTTAATGTTTAAGGATTCTACACACAAATTAAGAAATCACACAAAATCATAATTTTTTGATTTTTTCTAAATTAAAACATCATTTATTGTCTAACTAAAACACAATTCAACCAATAATAAAAAAGACTGCAGAATATAAATGGTCAAAAATAAATATAAAATTTTTAATTTTACATTGAAAATGTAAAACATCAATTAAAATGAAACAATTTTTTTTTGTTTAAACATCAACTAATATGGATTAGAGGAAGTATATATCAATATCGGTTAGTTAATTGTAAGGATTAGGTGTTATACTTTTAACTTTTCCCTTGATCTTGTAATGTGATATAAAAATTAAAGTTGCCAGGAAATTGACAATAAATTTAAGCTGGTGACAACTAAATTAAAATAAATAAAAGTGAGATTTTTTTTTCCTAGTGATTATCAGAGGGTATGAAGCGAGCAAGATGCATGAAACATTAATTTTGCCTCCCAAATTTGAAGAAGTTTAAATGTATATATATAAGTCATTTGGTTCCAAAATCATAACAAAATATTATAGATCTGACTTCCAAATTGTGTCCCATAAATCTCTAGACCGACTCTAGTAATTATAATATCATTTGAATGATAATAAAACATGAAAAAGGGGTGTTGCGATTTCTAGAATCTGTTAATAATTCTGTGAATTTTTCAAAAATGGCAAAACTTAAAATTATATATTGGTTTTTGTTTAAGTTGCGTTATGTTGAGTTATAATCTACTGAAAACATCAAAAATCTCACGCTTACTTTAAAGTATCCACACATTTAGTTCATGAATCATCGTTTTGTCGGCCGAGATATATCTACTGGGGTCATTAATGATCGATTTTGTTGGACATATTCTCTTTTTAGTCCTTAGTTTAATTTTGTAAAGGAGATTTTCGGTTAATTAATGTTTTGGATTGCGTTTTATCGAAAAAAGTTGTTGAATTGCAATTAAAAAAAATATCATGTCGGTAAGACACGTAATTTGATCTCTGGCGATGAGTAATTAATTAGAATGTTCTGTAGATTCTTTCATTTATTTAAGATTTTATCATTGATTTGATTAATAAATATCTGTATTTTATGTTACAGATTTCCGTACTGATTGATCTAATTGGTAAAAATTCTCTAAAATGTCAATGTTTAAAAAGGTCACCTCACTTATATCTGAAGACCGTAAACCTAATCTTTTACGAATGACAGTACTTCGAGATGATGCTCACAAAATTCGCAAAGTTATGCATCATAAAGGAAAAAGAGATTTAAAAATCGTCAAAAAGTAAAACCCTAGGATCCGGTTAAGCGAGGACCCACTGAAAGTAAAATCGTTATCATAATAAAAGAAATTAAACTATACTATTATTTCGAACAAAAAAAACTATACTATTATTTTTGTTTTTGTAACAAGGGTTAAAAACTATACTATTATTTCGAACAAAAAAAACTAGACTATTACATATGTGTGAGTTTGACGTAATAATATATATAAAAAAATATAATTAATCTTTTAGTATTTTTAATTTTATGCATGAAAAAACATTTATATGTCAAACGTGTGCTGAAAATACACAAAAGAAGGAAAATTCAATTTAGTTTTTTTTTTTTTGAGAGAGGAGAGAGAGAGTGAAAAGACAAGACAAACGTCAAATCGGATCTCTATCTTATCATACGACTGCCAGTGCCTTCTTGTGTTGTCATCCTTTTGACAATACATTTTCCATTTTTTCTCAACCATAACACAAATTAAAACCAATATGTATATTACAATTATAAGAAGATAGATAGATTTGGAAAAAAAGAACAGTTTCTTTCTTTCTTTCTGCCAAAGAAACCAAAAGGAAATATTTATCACCCCGCACGTGTGTTCCTGACTGACCTCATAGTGTACCATTTGAAGAATATTTCATTCGAGAAGGGACTAGATTAACGGTCTATCGGATGGGAAAACCATCGTAACAATAATTAAGTTTGAACAAGAAAAAAAAAACAAGAAAATTAAGTTATGAGACATCCGCATATGATAAAACAAATATTAAAAACAGATGTCATTTTCAACATATACTTCAATAATATTTTGTTTCCTTTTCTTTAAGTTAGACGTTAATATACTTTCTCATAGAGATAGATAGATTAATGTTTTTTTACTAATTTTATTGTTTTTTCCCCTAAGTTACATATATCTACCAAAATCAATAAGATGTAAATTTAAAGTAACAATAGTAGATAATTAAATATATATATATATATATGTTTTACGTAGTGGCAGATCCAAAAATTATTTTATTAGAGTTATAAATAATTAAAAATAATATAAAAATCTTGAAAGAGCAATATAAGTTTTGAATCCGNGTGGTGTGAGAAAATTTACAAGTTGGAGAATGATTAAACCGGACATCACCAGGAAGAAAGCTACTAGATTAGATATCGCTTTTTCCACCCACAAAATTTTCGATTAAAAGAAACAAAAACTGGAGATGACTTGAAACTATGCTCATATGCTTCATAACAGCGTAATAACTTCGTATAGCATACATTATACGAAGTTATGTGAAAATCATATATGATTATTATTTTTATAAATATAAAAATGAGTAATTATATAATATTTCTTCTGCCTTGAAGGATGGGAACATGCTGAATAGTTTTAATCATCTTTAACTTTCTTAAAACTACTATTTTAATTGGAGTGTAAAATAAAACTTGGATTTAGATTTGATATTTTGTATTCTTGATAATGTTTTCAAAAAAAATAGTAAAAAAAGAAATATTATAGTGGCCCGACAGAAGTACCCGAACGACCCGGCCGACACGCATCCTCATGCCCTTCAACTATCCACCACAAATTTCTTAAATTTACATTATTTATTGTTATTAGTATTACTTTTTTTTTTTATCTGCATTATTATTTCTCTTACAAATTGATTAGTTCAAATTCTACCACGCTTTTTTAGCTGAATTAAGCACATTCCGCTTCGAACGAAAGTGCTCTAACTAGGCAGATCTTTATTTATTTATTTATTTTGTCTTTTATATAAGCGCCAATTAATAACTCTACGGAAAAGTCATGGAAAAAGAAAAAGCAGAATTATGTGAACTGGAATAGCAGTGACTAATAATATGCGAGAAAAATTAATTTAGCTAAAATCTACATAGTATATATATATATATATATATATATTTTTTTTGGTATCTGTCATGAATCTTGTAGATTCGCGTAGCAAATGAATGTTAGAACATAAATATTCTGAAACATAAAAATGCAAAAAAAATAACCACAAAGTATGATATTTTCAGACTAAAAACCTTAATTAATGAAATTTAGACTAATAATCACATATCAGCATGTAAATGAAGGTTTTTTGTTTGTTTTTTCGGTTAGAAACACTTCTAATGAGTAAATTTTTGTTTTTCGGTTACAAACACTTCTAATGAATAAAGACTTGGATCAATTCATTTAAATCCAAGTAATTCCAAGAGAGAACCTCATCATTTACGTTTTTCTCAATCCCAATTTATTATCCAGTAGAAAAAAAATAAAAGATTATTATATATGTGGAATAAGAAGTGGGGGAAGCAAGAAAAGAGATGGTCAGAAATGGACCAACGGTCAAACGCCAAACCATCAAATCACATTTTTACTAAGTACAGTCGAGACTTTTAGTGGTTTGGCCTTAACGAATTAGGCCCATGTTCTTATCCATCACCGTCCTGTCCAATTTACCATTTTTTCCCACCCCTTACATTACATATTAACAATTCAACACGCATTCATATGGCTTGAATTCTAATAGTGATCATGGTTGGTCTGTTTCTTCTGCGATAAATGAGGTGAATGCTTTTAAAAATGATCAAGTTTCATAGACGTGTCGTATAACGTCAAGCGGCACAAATATAAACGCGACACATACATAATAATAAAATTGATATATAATTATATGGATCAATACATGCACAATATTTTTTAAAGAAAATTTATTGGAAATCACATTTCTATATTCGTCTACCATTTTTAAATTTTGACTGCATCACCGTATATAATCTCTATAATGAATGCAACCAACCAATTTTATTTTGCAAGTTTGTGTATAACTACAAATATTCGGAATCTAGCAAATTTATATATACTTTGTTATCTATCGATCAACAATTTGAAAGGCAAAACGAATATGAAATGCATTTTTTTTTTTTTTGGCAAATTTTTTTAAATAAACAGATTAATTCAAGTTACAAGACAGTTCCTGAGAGCCTGTTTGGCAATAGAATCATCTATAACATTAGCTGTTCTAGGGATACACTTAAACTTGATAAAACTAAAAACATATAAAAGGAGAAAGATGTCGTTTAGGATTCCATGAATTTCCAAGATCATCGCTCGAGAGTTTATTGCCCTGATAAGATTCTGTGAATCGGATTGCAGGATCAGAGAGTCATAACCATGAGATCTTGCACAAATCATAGATGATCTAACTGCGAGAGCTTCCGCCATGAACGCCGAAACCACAAAGTGAAGAGCCGAGGAGTGGTGCGGGAGGTTGATTGGGTCCCGAAAGGTCCAACCGAGTCATGCCGTTCCTGCATTTGCTCTCCAAACTGCATCAGAGCAGCAAGTGATTATGCTGTCCCTGAGGATTAATGGACTTTGAGGAGGGTTCGACTTTCTACAGGGAGAAA
The DNA here is from genome assembly GCA_002933915.1 of Eutrema heterophyllum. Lineage (NCBI taxonomy): Eukaryota > Viridiplantae > Streptophyta > Magnoliopsida > Brassicales > Brassicaceae > Eutrema > Eutrema heterophyllum. Next base: position 343,482 of record PKMM01026164.1, on the reverse strand, counting down.
GAGGAATCGACGATTGAGCCAAGCTCCATTCCCTGGCATCTAAAACTGCTATTCGAATTGTATCTTCCGCCGACAAGATTCGATTGTTGAAGATTTTCTGATTTCTAGAGATCCAAATCGCCCAGCAAATCCAAGGAAAGAGTTTTCCGGTATCTAGCCCAACCAGAGGTAAGGTGAACAAGTTCTTTACTGCGCTTAAACCCGATATAGTATATGAAACATGAGATGAGTCGAAAACTGAGGTGAACGGGGCATCTCTCCAGACCTCTTGCGCGTATGGGCGGTGGAATAAGAGGTGAAGAACTGATTCTGGATGATTGCATCTGGTACAGGCAGAAGAAACTGGTATGTGCCTTGACACTAGTTGTTCTCCTACAGGAATAGCTCCTTGTAGGGATTTCCATAAGAAAACCTTGATTTTTGGTGATGTATTTACTTTCCAAACAGAGGCATTCCAGTCAATTGCTGCTAAGTAGTTATGAGGCTGTGTGTTTTCAACTTCTTCAGCTGCTGCATAATAGCCTGACTTTGTGGAGTACTCACCTAGAGGGTGTTTGAGTCAGCAGAGTTTGTCTCGGGCTCCCCATAAGCTCGGTTTCAAGGTAAGAATATGATCTTTGTAGATTGGAAGGATTTGATCAATTTTCTCGATGTCTCATTCCTTTGTGTGAGGCAAGAAAAGGTCTGACACTCTGAGATTTTGATACTCTTTAGGAGGTGGACCAATTGGGCATTTTTGTTCAGAACAAGATAGCCAAGGGTCTGTCCAAATGTTAAAGGACGCTTCATCCCCAATGATCCAACCCAACTGCTTTAGAAGTAAATCTTTCCTAATGCTAATGCTTCTTCAACCATGGGATGCTACGGTTGGGACTGTGCTCTCCAAGAAGGAGGAAGTGGTACAATATTTTCCAGCAAGGACTCGGGCTAGCAGGCAGGTAGGGGAATTCAAAAGCCTCGAGGTAAGCTTTGCTAGTAGTGCATCATTGAAATTGTTGATGTCTTTAAATCCCAAACCTCCTAAATTTTTTGGTTTTGCCATTTTGCTCCAAGCAACCCAATACATTTTTTTCTTGTCAGGGAACGAATCCCACCAGAATCGTGTGAGAGGAGATTGGATACGAGTGCATAAAGATTGTGGGAGCTTAAAGCAAGACATCGCATAGGATGGCATGGCAGCCAGAACACTCTTCAACATAATCATTTTTCCTGCGCCAGAATGAAACTTAGTGGACCAGCTCACCGCCTTCTGCTTGAACCTGTCTACAATAGAGGTGAAGAGATCTTTCTTTTTTTCTCCCAAAATACTCAGGAAGTCCCAAGTATTTTCCCACTCCTCCCTCTTTTTCAATTCCTAGAATCTGCTTCATTTGGTTCCTTTTATGATGCGGTGTCTTTCTAGAAAAAGAAATGGAAGATTTCTGTTTGTTGATTAGTTGGCCAGAGACTGCAACATACTTTGCTAGGATTTCCTTTAGCTGGTAACAGTTTTTTGCATTTGCACTGGAGAAAAACATGGTATCATCTGGAAAGAGAAGATGGTTTACTCGAGGGCTGCCAACAGCCACCTTGACCCCTTGCAGCTTGCCGTTTTCTTGTGCTCTGGAACACAGCCCGGAAAGAACTTCACTACACAATATGAATAGGTAAGGGGACAACGGATCTCCCTGTCTTATTCCTCTTTGTGGTTTCACATAGCCTCTAACTGCCCTATTAATTAGAAAAGAGTAGGAAACTGTATGTACTCACGCATTGCATTATCCAATTTATCCATAGGGAGTGGAAACACAATCTGAGTAGAATATTTCTAATAAACTCTCATTCTAGCCTGTCATAGGCTTTACTCATGTCTGTTTTGATAGCCATGGAGCAATGTTCTTCTGCTTTTGAGTTTTTAGGAAGTGGAGTACCTCGTGAGTGATTAAAACGTTGTCTGAAATGGCTCTTTTTGGGACAAAAGCAGATTTGTTTTCTGAAATCAGGTCATCCAGAATCGGCAGCCTGCGGGTAAATAGTTTTGAAATGACTTTGTAGTAGACATTACAGAGTACAATAGGTCTATAGTCAGCCACCTTTTTTGGACCAGACACCTTTGGGATTAATCTAATATGTGTTTCATTGATGTTTCTCGGCATACAACCGGATTGGAAAAATTCTTGTACTTCCTTGACAATATCTTACCCCACCACTTCCCAATTGGTTTGAAAAAAGCTGGCCGAGAAGCCATCTGGCCCAGGGGCTTTATCTGCGTGGATGGAGAACATGGCTTCTTTGATTTCCAGGTTTGAAGGAGGCTTGATTAGATGTTGGTTTGTTTATGTTGATATTTTTGGTTTTAATGCAGACTGGACAATGCACTTTATTTCCTGGTATGTGCTATCTTGCTTCGAGAAGAGGTGTAGGAAGTAGCCAGAGATGGTTTTAACAATTTTATCCTCATCGTAAGCCACCTGTCTTTCTTCATCTTCTATGACTGAGAATTTATTCATAGCTTTTTTTTTTTATGAGTTGTAGCATGGAAAAACCCGTGTTTTTATCCCCTAATTTTAGCCAAAGTTGTCTACTTCTTTGCTTCCAAAACTCTTCTTCAGCCTTGTATGCATTTTTGAGATCTTCATTCACTTTATGCAAGAGTTCTTCATTTGAGATCAGATTTGTCATTGCATCTTCTAGAGCTTGCTTCAACTCATCGATTCGGGCTTTGCTGTTCCTTTGTTGCTGTCTTGACCAAAGAATAATAGCCTTTCTGCATTTGTCAATTTTTAGTTTCACTTTGAGTTGATCTTCCTCTTCCCAAGTTCTCTCTATTAAGAGCTTCACATCTGCATTTTCTCTTAGTCTTTTGTCGTAGCGAAAAATGCCTTTTTTCTTCTTTCTTAGTGGGTCCAAGAAAGTGATTATTGGTCTGTGAGCTGACCCTTCAAAATGCATGTACTCACATCTTCTGAAAAAGGGAACTCTTCTGCCCATGCACTATTTGAGAGGGCTCTATCAAGTCGGCATTTGACACTGTAGGTGCTTCTAGTACCTCTCCAAGAAAGTGGATTACCCATATGTTGGAAGTCATACAAGTCTCATTCCGAGAGAAACGTTCTAAAGTCGTTAAAAGATCCCTCTGAACGCTCATGTCCTCCTTCTTTTTCTGAATTGTCAATAAGATCATTGAAGTCCCTGGATAGAGAGGCATTATTAAGATCATTAAAGAGAGGCATTATTAAGAGATAGGCATTATTAAAGTTTTCAAAATTTTCTCGGCACAAGTATCAAAGTTTGCTAAAACTATTTGAGATCTACTTTATACATTTCCTATCTACTTTTATTTACTAAAAATAGTAAACTTTCCTTCTTCTCCACCGCCCCTGGTCGGAACAAGCCGGGTTCCACTCCCGACGGGATGTCGTAGGGTCCTATCCTCGCCGTAGTGAGCTTCAGCTTCAAGTGAGACTCCTTCCCTCTTCTTTCTCGAGCTTCCTCTGGAACTCGAAGAACTTCTTATCCTCGGATAAATATTATTTTGGAAAAGAAAAGCTTCAACCTTGGAAAATCTACTCCTCCACAAGACTAGGTGTTCCACATCTACTTAGAAGTTTCTGGTCTCACTCTCAGTGAAGGAGTTCTACCGTTTCTCTCTAATCTTCAACTTTTCTACTAGATGCAAACATGTACCGCAGATTATCCTACTCCGAGAAAGGAAAATCTCTAGCCTGTCATGTGGAACCTCCTAGAACAACTAGAGTTAATGTCCCTCCTTTGACAACTCAGAGCTGATTCGTAAGCATTCCCTCACCCTTATCGGTAGAATCACTAAAAAAGCTCAGCGTGTATGGTCCCTCATTCCTTTCCTTTCCGACCATTGGAAAGTGAAAACTCGTCATGTTGGTGCTGATCTTGGTCAAGGCCTGTTCCAGTTCCAGTTCTCATCCGAACAAGATCTACAATTTTTTTTGGAGAACCTTCCTTACCATTTCGCTCACTAGATGATTATCTTGCAGAGATGGGAACCTACTACCTCTAGATCTTTCCCGTCTTAAATCCCTTTTTGGATTCAGGTCCAAGAAATACATGTTCACCTTTGGTCTGCTGCAACTTTAAATAGCATAGCATGCGACATTGAACATCTGGAAGCTATATAAATAACTGCAACTACAGCGAGAATGAGGGTTCATATTGATGGGCTTCAACCCCTCATTACAACCTCAACAGTTGAATTTGATGATGGAGAAGAAGTAGTTGCAGCTCTTGTGTATGAAAAACTGGAAAATCATTGTACAACATGCCTTCGACTTGATCATGAAGTTAAAAATTGCCCAAAGCTTAAGAAAATGGCTATGGTCCCTTCAGCCCCAAAGCTTCATATCTCAGAAAGAGCCCAAAGACTTCCAAGTCAAGCCGTTTCTGGATCCAGAGGATCCCAAAGCTGCAGAGAAGAGTTGCCTCCCCGAGAACCTCACAAATCATGCTCAAACAATTACCACTCTCGTGATAGAGTTGGATCTTACTCCTCAGCTAATCCTGAGAGAAGTGCTGCAAGAAGTGAATATAGAGACCGTGAGTATAACTATCGTGATCATCAATCTAGAGAGTATAATCACAGAACAGTAGAAGTCTCAAAGCCAAGAAGATCTCACCCAACTCCTTTACCTAGGCAGACATTCCATTTTGCCGCATGAAGACAAGCTCATGCACCTTCAAGCTCAAGGTGGGTTGAAAAGAGTAACCAAAAGAAGCTCCCAAACATCCAACCTGCTCCCTCTTAGGAGAGATCTGAATCCTCTCGGCCTAGAAGACCTCCTCTCGATAAAGATTCTACTCCAGAACGGCCTACTGGAATTCTTCCCCAAGCTGCAATGAGTGTAGCCCTTGGAGAGCTCTGTGATGTGATGATACAATACTCAAACTGTGATGACCCTTCGGAGAGTGCAACAAGAAAAGAAAGGTTTAGACTCGCAGAAGAACAAGGACAATTAGAAGAAACAACGGCTCAGATGGTCTGAACCTCTTTGGCAAGCCAAGTTGTAGAAGAAGTTGTTGATGAATTCCAACAAGCTGGCTCACAAGAAAGAATTCCAATTTCACAACGTCTCGGACCCTTGAATGCTCAATCCCATGTTCAACAAAACATTGGTAAAGATCAGTCAAAGACAGTGGTAAAAAGAAAGCTAGGAAGACCTCCAGGGAAAAAAATCACCCAGTCAATCTCTACTGCTTTCATTGGTTCAGCTCCTCAATAGAAAGACCACTAAAGTGCAACCTTCACCCAGAAAAAGGCAAAATCTAAATATCCCTCGCCCTGAGGAGAACCTTTGACCTGATGCGCATATTTCCAATTCTGGACCTCGTGCTGTTCCAAGCCGAAACTTATCTTCCCGTCTAAAAGCAGCACCAAAACTAATCCAGTAATAACGAAGAAAGGAACGGATTTTCAGAATCCGTCTTCTCCTCTTCCTTAAAGCTAGCATGATGGAACTGTCAAGGGTTAAGGAGCCCCTGGACAGTTCGTCGTCTCCAAGAAATTCGCCGGCGTGTTGACCCAAATATTTTCTTCTTATCGGAGACAAAAAATCCTGACGACTTTGTACTAAAAAAAGTCGAAAGTCTTGGTTATGCGAATCATGCTATAATCTCACCTCATGGAAGAGCTGGAGGAGGACTTATCCTACTGTAGTTGATGTAATCTCTTCATGTATTAATTATTTCGATACTCGAGTAACATATGAAGAGTAGAGTTTTTATGCTATTTTTATCTATGGAAACCCTGACAAAACTAAAAGAAAAAAAACCTGGGATTATTTAACCGCTCTTGCTCTGATCAGAGATGCTCCATGGTTTATATCCGGGGACTTCAATGATGAAATGCAGTATATATATATAGGTTGAATATACTTTTTTGAAGGAAATAGATGAATTTTTCTATTGTCACAAATGAAATACTATTATATTGTCGAACTAAAGTATTATATCGCTGCAATGTGATCGAAAACACTCATTTCATTAGCATTATGTAACGCATGAACCCCATATATATATAACATCATGGTGTTTGATTGAGTTTCACGTATGTCATGAACCAAGCCAAAAAGACAGTTGCCAAAAATCTTGTCTTGGTTTTATTTTCCTTGCAACTAATTAAGTATGTGATTACGTATGCGACTAAAGTGTTAGGTGACACATATGATTAATTCGGGATCTAAGTTAATCAGTAGCTCATGAAATTTAGTATTTACTTATCTAATCATATTTTATACATATAGTTTCTTTCTCTCTCTCTTTTTTTCTTATATTTACAAAACTAATCATTTATCTTCTTTCCATTTTCCATTACCCCAAATGGATTCGTCCCGTACTTCTATGTTAAGCAACCTTTTTCTCACTTTGTCATCTTCCTATTATAGTAACAAAAGATATCACTAAAATTTCTCTTAATTAACTCTAATTGCTGATTTGCTTCTGTTGACATAAAATAATATACAAAACTCCAAATGCTCCTAGCCAATAAAAAAGAACATACACGTCGACATTAATCATTTTTATCGTCTTTCATTATTATAAATTGATTCGAGACCCCCCGGTCCGCCCATTCAGATCTCTGTCTCTTTCTCTCTCAATATCTATACACACAAACCAATCTTTCCAACACTATAGACTCTCTCTCTCTCTTCTTCATCTTCTCCATGAGCTTCTAAAGCTTGACCCTTTTTCACTAAGAAAATTTTGTGAAGCTTGACCCTTTTTTCACTAAGAAAAATTTGTTTAAGAACAAAAAAAAAAACTCTTTTCTTCATCTTCTATAGCTTACCAAGTCAAAGGAGACGACTTTTTTTTTATAGTTCCTCTGAAAACCCTAATTTTTTACCGAAAAGAATCAGCACGGAGCGATGAGCAGTTCAATCGAAGAAACATTGAAATCTCTGTCGTTGGATTACCTAAACCTCTTAATCAACGGTCAAGCTTTCTCCGACGTTACTTTCAGCGTCGAAGGCCGTTTAGTCCACGCTCACCGTTGCATCCTCGCCGCTCGTAGCCTCTTCTTCCGCAAATTTTTCTGCGGATCTGATCCTTCACAAACCGGAGCAGAACCGGCTAACCAAACCGGATCAGGAGCCAGAGCAGCCGTAGTGGGAGGAGTCATACCGGTTAACTCGGTCGGATACGAAGTTTTCCTACTTCTACTTCAGTTCTTATACAGTGGTCAAGTCTCAATCGTACCGCATAAGCACGAGCCAAGATCGAATTGCGGAGATAGAGGATGTTGGCACACGCATTGCACTGCAGCCGTTGATCTCTCATTAGATATCTTAGCCGCCGCTCGTTATTTTGGCGTCGAGCAGCTCGCGTTGCTTACTCAGGTTCTGATTAATTAATTCTTTAGGTTAATGATTCTTGTTCTTTAATCTTGGTAACGTACTGTTCCGATTTGGTTTGGTTTGGTTTGGTTCAGTTCGGTTGAGTTGAATTTTGAAACCCTATTGATGGTACACGTATATGAACATAGATTAGAGTTGTTCTTGTCTTGATTTCATGTGTAACTAAGCTTAAAGATTGCTTGCATTGCACGTACTGCAACCTCCTTTCCGGGTTTAGACGCCGATGATGTGTTGTGTTGCACACTCAGAAAATTTACTTCAGATATATATATATATTTTATGGTTTTCTTTCTGCAATATCCATACTCTTTATTTAATATATATATATATATATATATATATATCTTTGAAAATAGTACATTTGACTAATAACAGGGATCTTATTAGTAACCCCAAAAATTGAGAAATGACACATGATCGTTCTGCGATTTTGCATGATGTTACTAACCACATTTGCGTGGAATCGCCCTTTACGTTCAGCAATTCCGCATATACAATGATCAAAATCAAAAGATTTTATCATTCATAGCCTTTAAATTTAATTCGAAACTTTCCCCTTAATAAAATTTGCCATCTTATTTGGCTTTTCTTTTTATTTTCCCTAATCTTGGGCTTTCACAACTAATGTTACCAATAGGTCTTTTTCCTATAATGGTCTTACCTCACTTTCCTCATTTGGGTTTGGATATAATGAAAACCCTTGTTGAAACATAGTTTCTTTTGGGTATACTCCTTTACAATGAACATGCATATTGATCCAAATGAAAAATAAGTGGTGGATAATGTCTATAAATTCAACATTTTGTCTTAACTTTTTTTCCCCCCTTTTTAATCACAGAAACATTTGACAAGCATGGTGGAGAAAGCCACCATTGAAGATGTGATGAAAGTGCTAATAGCTTCAAGAAAGCAAGACATGCATCAATTATGGACCACTTGCTCTTACCTAATCGCCAAATCCGGTCTTCCTACAGAGATTCTAGCCAAACATCTCCCAATCGAACTCGCAGCCAAGGTTGAGGAGCTTCGTCTCAAATCTTCCATGCCTCTTCGTTGCCTAATGCCTCACCAACAGGACTTAACCTCGGCTCTAGACCTAGAGGACCAGAAGATCAGGAGGATGAGACGAGCATTGGACTCCTCAGATGTCGAGCTCGTGAAGCTAATGGTTATGGGAGAAGGGCTCAATCTAGACGAGTCCTTAGCTTTGATTTACGCGGTGGAGAATTGTAGTAGAGAGGTTGTGAAGGCACTTCTTGAGCTTGGAGCAGCCGATGTGAACTATCCTGCGGGTCCCACAGGAAAAACCGCTCTTCACATCGCGGCCGAGATGGTCTCTCCGGACATGGTGGCTGTCTTACTCGATCATCATGCCGATCCAAACGTTCAGACAGTTGATGGTATCACTCCTCTTGACATCCTTAGAACCTTAACGTCGGATTTCTTGTTCAAGGGGGCAATTCCTGGATTGACTCACATTGAGCCAAATAAGCTCAGGCTTTGTCTCGAGCTGGTCCAGTCTGCGGCATTGGTGATATCACGCGAAGAAGGGAACAATATCAATAACGATAACAACACCGTGATCTACCCTAGGATGAAAGACGAACACACGAGCGGAAGCAATGGAGGAAGTAGTTTGGATTCAAGATTGGTTTATCTAAATCTTGGAGCTACAAATCGGGATCTTGGAGATGGACATAGCAATCAAAGGGAGGAAATGAACCTGCATCATCGTCATGACCCATCAACGATGTATCATCATCATCACCACCACCATTACTAGGATTTTTTTTAGCCCATCATCTTTTTATTAAGATAAAACATATTCAATATATGATTAATCTGTTGTTATGATATTTTTTTTTCTCTGTGTATATATCTATGCGAACAAATGTGAACGTTAATTCCATGAAGAATGGAAGGAGATGAGAAGAGAAGGAGAACACAAATAAGGTCACATAGATGGAGAAAATCTTGAGTTATACGTTGACATATATAGGCTTATAATTAATATACAGTTTTATTAGCGGTAAGGCCTCGGTGCATCCAAAACTAATTAAAGTGCAGTTGTTAGATTTACATTAATCAATCATTATTTTTAATCTAACAATGCATTTCTCCTATCTTTTTACCTTAGCATTTCCTTTCCTCTCCTCTTTGGTGCGTGTGAAGGAATTTGACACATAAATCTATTGTCGTGTAAGGTAGAAACAAAATACTTTTCGCCATATATAATATATATATATATATATATATACTTGTATATATATAGAATATAAAGGTTAACAAAAAGAAAAGCACAAAAGAAAAAAGGAAAATGAAAAAAGCCAATATTTATGGAAGTGTCATTGTTGACCTCATGTACTCGATTTAACATGAGTGTATTCATAGTAAAACGATGGATGATCAGAATTTGTAATTTTGTACTCAGTGTGAAAATATGTTTATGCGACTTGCGTAGATGTGTGATTCTTGCTACGACGGTCCGCTAGTTTTGTTTTTTTGGGTCATGATTAAAAAGGTGTTTGAAAATATGTTTGATAACTCTTGACTGTTGTGATAAAGAGTGTGCTGCTAATATGGTTACCGATACAAAAGTGGTAAAAATTAGCGATACTAAAAACGATATCACCAATCTATATGTGTATCGCTACTTTTTACCAACTTTTTTTTATTATCTTTCCTTACCATCCACTCTTATTTCTTCTAACTTTTTTGTTATCGTGTACTATTTTCAATTACTGTTAAAACATGTTTACTGTCTTGTGTCACCAATCGGATCCAGTAACAAAATAATTAGGAAAAGTGAGAGAAAATGATAAGAAATAGGGATACACAAATAGGTTGGTGATACAGTAATTTATATCGCTCTTGTGATTGGTTATATAAAGGGTTGTTTTTTGTTTTTTTTGACCAATTATATAAAGGATTACCAACTTATTAATCATATTCATCACTTACTTATCTCTCTTATCGCTAAAATCTCCTATGGATTTATTTCACCGATTGGAATCAAGAAGTGAATATATCTTAAAATAACATAAATAATTTTATTTTTTTTGAGAAAGAAAACTTAAATATAGTAAGTGTTAGGAGATCTCCTAACAGTAAGAACTAAGAATATTATCAAACAAAAAAATGCCCTAACCAAGAAAGTTCGAACACGATCATTAATCCTTTTTGGGGTGAAGTTTAATATTGAAGAAGATTCATGGCTAAATTGAGATTTGCTTAAGTTTAGAGGACTATTCTACAAAACTGCAAAGTAATTATAGAGATTTGCATCTTAGTCCTTTAGAAGAGAGGAACTCATGACTGGAGTTTGGTCTGTCTAACATGTACACTAGTAGATTTTGTTTTTGTTTTTGTTTTTTGTACACTCGTAGATGAGATTTGTCTTCGTCGTATTTTCTGCCTAAGCGTCCCCGTCTTCCGATGCTGAGCTACCTCCGTCGATGTCCTTTTCCGGCGAATCGAGCTGCACGCATTCCGGAGCTTCAACCATGTTATGATTATCCTCCAAATCTTGATTCCTCCTCAAATTCTCTCCTCTAACAAGGTTCAACACCAATCCGTTGTGTGTTCTCCCCGTCTGAAGAAAATTGCCTTCCGTGACCGTGATGCTGCGTGATTGCTGAGCAGCCGCGTTCGAATCGCTTTCCATAGCACTATCGGAGCCTCTAGTCGTCGTCTGTTTGGGATCAACAGCGTCGTGATTCTGGACGTAGTCCGTGAACATTTGAGCAGACGTCGTCCTCATCAATGGTCCACCAGATCTCGTCCAGTCTCCAGCTTCCGGGGAATCTCCGTCGCTTCCTACGTCGTGCGAATTGCTGGCTCTGTTATTCCTCCCGGATCCAACCACGATTTGCTGGTACATCGACGAAGCTTCTGCGAGCACATCATCATCGACAGATCCAGATGAGTTCTCACGCGCGATGCAGTTCCAGGACGGGATTCTTCTGGAGGCGTTGAATCTGGTGGTTCCGGTCAAAGGATGTTGAGATGAGGCGGAGGCCCTTCGAGCGGTGCGTTTAAGGCGCCGCATGTGGTTAAGGACGGCGACGCACTCATCCAGGGCGAGTTCTATCCCGAAGTTTGCTTTGATGACTGCGAGTTTCTCCCAGGTGCATCTCCTTCCTTGGTTTGCCGCCTTTTGAATCTCTACATTTGATGGGTTCTGTATGATCTTCAAGTACTGAAGAGCAACAACACAGAAAATGATTTATCACAAGAACTGGATTAAAGTTACGGCATTCTCTAGTTCAAGATAACTTTTTTGCAAAGATTGGGCTTTGCTTACCTGAGAAACAGTAGCGGGCATGACGATAGTGACGTCGCCTTCCCATTCTTGAGCAAATAGCTTCGCTACTTCTCTCAGAGGAAACCCGAGTTCTAGTACTTGATTACATCTATGCTTTACTTCCATCTCCAAAAGTTGAGCGAGCTTTGAAAGATCAAGAGATTGGATTAGGCTATGGATCATAAGTTTGTCTATTACTTGTGGATCCAGTGAATGTGAACCATACCTTTGCTGCAAACCGGCCTCCACAAGCTCTCACAAACTCCTTCATCCTCAAGAAGGGTGCGATGTGAGGGTTGGCTTGACTCACAATGAAATGGTTAACATTGAAAAGCTCTTTGAGTTGAATCATTGGTAAGTCCATCTCCAAACTACCGTCCCTCCAGCGCCGAACCGATGCTCCTGAGCTCTCTTCAGGATCTATATTGAAAGGTGGGTGATAAGGAACAATCTCTCCAGTTCTATCTTTAGCCATGAGTTCTTGAGCCTCAAAGAGACCTGGGAAAGCACAAGATGCAGTCACTGCACTCCATATCACGACATGAGGCGAAGTCAGATAATTGAGACATCTAGGCGGCTCGTGCTTCCTTGAGGAACAAACAGTTATCCCGAGAATCCGTCCTGTCATGTCATAAGCTTCTTGGAATGTGAGATTGTTGGTGAGATTCCTCAACTTCCATTGCAAATGTCGGATCTCATGGACCGCGCCTTGAGTCATAACCCGTTTCACAGTATTGAAAATCCCTCCCATCTGATCAAAGAACTGCAAAGCGTGCCAAGAGCCTTCGAAGAAGCTCTGTAACTCCGGCCATGATCTTGTTCCCACAACCGCACACATTACAGACCCCACGCTTGAACCAGCTATAATCCTCGGCAAGAGCTTATGTTCCACAAGGGTCTTGACCACACCGAGATGGAAAGCACCAAGAGAAGCTCCTCCACTTAGAAGCAGAGCCGTTCTTCCAAAAGCGTGCCTCGTCTCGTGCATAAAAGAGAGTTTCTCTTCCAGAGAAAGCTCTTCAGTGTCTGTATCACAAACCATCCTAAGCTGGGTAGAGACCTCATCGATATACTCTTTGATGAGTCTCGGCACTTGAAGCCTTCGCTTGTGAAGCTCAGGGTTACACATGTTACCAAGATTTCTCACAAGGTCAGCTCTCATACAGAAGATAATGTCTTTTAGAGACCCCTCGGGACGTCTATGCTTAAGCTCCTCAAGCTTGTTCCTCACTAGCTCCACATCGAAAAGATCGGTCTCGTTCATTTTCGGAGTCTCTTTATCGAGCATCTTCGCGGCGTGAGACCATTCCTCATAAGTCAATGCAGCTCTCATCATATTCCTCCAGAATTTCCTCCTGTAAGCCATCTCAGCCTTTGCTTTTAAGCTTGTGTAGCGATTCAACAGAAAGGCCATCGTCGTCACCATAGCTAATATCCCTTGTGGATTCCTTGGATGTAACCATGACACAAACGGTGATAGAAAAACCCTAGCTCCTCCGAGGAAACACACGAGGAATCTGAACAGTTTGTGTCTGAATGTAGACATTGATTTGCAGAACAGTATCCGAAAGGCAATTGTTCTTCCGATTATAGTCGTGGGTCCTATTGAGAACGGATCCACGTTTGCTTCGTTGCTTATATCCATTGTGTCTGACTCAAAGGCGAGGATCTGTTCTTCGGTATTTACGATTGATACAAAGCAATGAAACGTCTGCAAGACCAGTCAGAGAGATTGGTATTTGAAATGGAAAGATGAATCAAAAGATCAGAGTTTTATGACAGATCAAACCCATCAAGAACAGAACGAGAGATCGCAAATCCATCAAGTTTCTAACGCAAGAACAAGAAACGTGAATGAAAGTGAGAAAGACAAGACATCAAGTGTTGGGAGGCATTGGGATCTACGGTAAAAGATTCCGTTAATGGGGAAGAACAGAGGAAATTAATAGAAATGATTTTTCAGATTCATTTGCTAAGAGAAAAAAATGGCGATCTAAGACTGACGCTAATCTTTTGGACTTTCTAATTTTGGGAACCAAAATTCCTGAACACGACAAATTGAAAAAGAAGAAATATTAGTTTCTTTTTTCACAAGTAGTCTCTGTTTTCAAAACTCCAGAGTCGCGACGAACAATTGCACTCGTTGAATTCAAACATCTTTTGGGTCGTAGTAGATAAGTTCGATATTATCTCTAGACGCAGCGGAGATAACGGAGAGACAATTCTCGTAATTGGCCCAATAATTGAGAGACTCTTCTCGTAAATCGTAACAAAGAAACACTTTTCCTTAACCTAAAAACTTACAAAAGAAAAAACACTAAAAGCAGGAAATGGCCGGATTTCAATACAGTTTATTGCCGACCGACTTCTTCTACCCACGAGCTTCTCCTCCGGCTACAAGCCTTGTCGCTATTATTCCAAAATTAGAAATAACCCACGGTGATCGATGAAACTCGAGAGCTTCTTTGTCTCTATTTATACATGAAAAGACGAATAATCCAGTCACGTTTCGATACACAAACATATAAGAAGAAGAAGAAGCCACTTTTGATTGAATTATGACTTGTGATGTTTTTGATAGATCTGGTTTTTTGTTATAGCTTAAGATACATACATTTCTCCTTTCAGTCTTGCGTCGTTCGTTGTGACTATACATCAATAAAGTTATTGTATATGATATATTTTGTTTTTGTTGGTTAACATACAAAAAAAAAAAAAAGAATACGCAATTCATCAACTAAAAGTCTAAAACTTAAACGACTCGCATGGATAAAATTAAAAAAAAATCAAATAAATGAGAATATCTGAAATATCTCCCAACAAATTTACACTCCCATTTGGCAAAAATCCAAATAAGCTAAATAAGAAAAGCAGAAGAAAAAAGTCGATAACAGTAATTAATTTATGATTTAGCTGAAAAAGCATAAAACGAAAAAGATAAGATGATATCATCATAATGATAAACCAACAAACAAATCCAATTTTCGCAGCTTCAAGCAGAAGAGACTCCACACTCAGAAGCAAGCATCCAAGACACAGCAACAGCACAGAGCAGCGAGACTGCAAAAAGCATCACAATATCACTAATTAAATACAACAAAGATTACAAAAGCTCATATTCAACAACACAACATAATCATATCGTATACGTACCCAATTTGCTATATATAGAGTGGCAAATTAAATAAAACTTAACAATTATCAGATTAAGCATTGCACTCTAATTCCAATAAATCATATTACTCCACAAAGAGAGAAAGATAACCAAAACGAGACAGGACACAGATCTTTTTAATTCTAATACCAATCAATGAAAACGAAATAAAAGTAGATCGATCAGGTTTTAATCAATCGAGCAACTACGTACCATCCTTCAAGCATACCAGGACTGCGCTGAGGCGGTGGGTATTGAGATGCATAGGGAGGAGGATAACCTTGCTGAGGATAGCCCTGCGGCGGAGGATAACCTTCTTGAGGGTATCCTTTTTGAGGATACGGATAACCTTCATGCTTTCCCTCCGACGCATAACCTATTCAGATCAATAAGGTAGAAGAAGAAAAACGAATAGGAGTCATAAAACAGATCTATATAACAACAACATTCTTTTAAAACCAAATTTGAAAAAACTAATAGAGAGAGCTGAGATCAGAAGAATCGGGAGGCACCTTGGGGAGGTGGAACACCAACTGGAGGTTGACTCATCCTAAGTTATTTTCTTTCTCCTTCTTCACTACTCTTCTTCTTTGTTTTCTCTCGGAAAAGGCAACAGAGAAAGTTGTGGTGACAGAAGAGAAAAACGTGTCTTATTTGTACGCTAAAGTTGCTCACGTATTAGGTTAAATTTTTTAAAAAGGAATTTTGTAACGGTTATCCTATAAAACATAGCCACGTTCGAATATATATATTTCTGTAAGGATTTTTTTTTTTTTTTTTGGGAAGGGGATTGATTGCCACTTTCTAAAAGTTTTTTTTTTTTTTGTGGCCGTGTGTTTTCATATTTTTTTTGAAAGTTATGGAAACTGAAAAATAAAATAAAAGGTGGTATTTTATGGATTTTTTTAAGAAGTATATTTTTTTTTGGCAACAGTATCTAATTTCCTTTGTGAATTGTAATTTATGGATTACAACTAATTTTCAATTGACAGCTTAACAAATATTAAATTCGGGATGAACATTAGGAAACTGAAAAAGAATAAAGTTTTGTGTTAAACTTAATTAGAAAAAAGGAAAAAAATCAAATATTTAAAGTAAGTAATATCTAAAATTTAGATTGGAGTTTTTTTTCCTTATATTAGAAGAAAACATCATAAGTAGATAAATTTAACCTTTAATAGTTAAAAGCATTGTAACAAAATCTTATTGGTTTGAATATATAAAATCTCTTTCCTAATACAATAAATCTAGGTTAACCTTTTTTTTTGGTCAAAATCTCGGTTGACCATTTCTAATTTTCGTGTTTGATATTTTAATAATTTAATTTATATTTTTGACATGCAACCAAATTTTGCTTTACAATATAATTTTATAATATTTATGATATCTGTCATCGTTCAGCCGCAAGAACTCCTGACTTTGATCTCCGAAGAGGAAAGGTGGGTCTGGTGTTTAGTAAAGACTAAAGCCACATAGCTGTGGTCCAGTGGTAGAAAGGATCGTGTGGAGTGTTACTTCACTTCACCCGGGTTTGATCCGTAACAAAAACACATCCATGTGGGAAGTGTGGGTTTAGACTTCGACCCAGACAGTTTATCTGGTAGTCTGGTAACAGACGATCCGGCTATCTCTGACATTAGTCGGAAAATATTTCAAATTCGGGATAGGCAATGTGGTATTCTTTCGAAGAGTAGTCCACTCTGTATCACTTCAATGCGTTCTTACATGAGCTGATCGGATCAGCCGATAGGATATATTAAAAAAAAAAAAAAAAAACTAAAGAAGAAGGTGGCCCTGAAAGTTTAAAAAAAATAAAAAATAATAATTAGAAGGACTCCTTGGTTTCCAGTGTTAACGATTCACACCCTCTAATTTTTTTGATTCGTTAACCAAGGGTCAAATGACACCATCTCTCTCCTTTCCGAGTAAGCCAATAATTAAAATCCAAAAAAAAAAAAAAATACTAGTGGGCCAAGGAAAAAAAAAAGCTGAGCCACTGTGAAAACTATCAACGATCAGACAGACATCAGTATAACTTTTTCTATCCTCGAGCTGCTCTGTCTACAAGCCTTGCCACTGCTAATCAGAAGCTGATCGTTTCATTTGCAGCATACCCAGAAGAGAGGATCCATTAACGATGATCATGCTTTTCTCTGTGATCATAGGTAAGAGGATCAGTCTATTTCAACCCCAGCACAATGCATAACAAAGTATGATGAGGTTGGATTTTCGTTCTATGTTTCCTTCTTCGATCAGTTATTTACAGTTGGTGTTATACAAATGAAAACAGCTTTGGTATCAGATTAACAAGATATTTGTACCTGAAAAACTAAGAAGTCTGACCAGTCCTATGACGGTGATAATTGGGATGCTTTTGGAAGTCCCTTCTCCAAAGACCAATCACGCTTAGAACCTGAAGGAACATCAATAATCAAACTGGTTCGTAAAAAGAAGATACTAAAGACTATTCTAGAATGAATCATTTATAATATTCTAATATAAGTTTTATGTATAGTCTAGTTAGTTATTTACCATCTAAAGAAGATGCAGCTTAATATGTTGAACAAGTAATGAGAAACTATTTACTTTATGCCTAAAAAGCTTCTTCTTGCGTAGATGCAACTAGCAGTTGCTTAAATCTCTTCTTGGTGCTACATCTATTAAGTTCAAACTTCAATACAAAATTATAAGGACTAAAAGGATGAAATTTCTCCCAGTTTGATAATCAATATTAATAATCAAGTGGGGACAGAAAGACCAACATTCTAAATATGTGGAAAAAATAAGATTGACGAGTAGAATTAACTGTTAACTGAATTGAGTAACAAGGATCACAGTGCCTACGCAGTTAAAACGCTAGAAGATTAGTTACCGTTTTCCGCGGATGAGATGATGGAATCATGGCATAGGATCCAGTACTGTCTCAATGGCATGTGCATCCATGGCCTTGGAGGAGGGAGATCAAGCCCCAGTTTTGATGGCATTCTGGAAAGACGACAGAAGGTATCTATATTAAAAAGAGAGGGAGAAGAAGAGAGGCTAAAATTTGTGGTCAAGATAATTCAAATTCACCTTTTCCCACTGAGGACTCCGCGAGCTGATGTAGTCAGCGAAGAAGCTGATATTCCTGAAAACATTGTTGTATAGTGAGGCAAAAGAATCTGTCCTGCAATATGTTCATATAATGTCAGCAAAAAATTAAACATAAACAGAAGCATAGCAGAGCATCCAGATGAACTTTTCATTGACTTAAAAACAGCAAGAAATTTACCTATGCTTAAAAAATTGCTGCGAAGATTGGAAACCATTAGAAATGGTTTCTTCTCAGGAATATTATGTTCTTCTCGTCGACTATTGGATACTGTATTGCTTCTGTCTTCAAAAGCATCATTCAAGGAATTGAGGATATTCTTTCTATAGTGTTTAATTTCAAACCACACACCAGACGGGAATCTTTTACGCCTTACAAGCCAAATCATAATCTCAGCATACGGTGTTGCATGGATGACCGAGATGGTGAATTCAATCAACATACATATGGAGTTGATTGTAGTGCTCGTAATGGTGAAAAAGATGTAGAAAACTGAAGTTGTTGGCAAGAGAAGCAGAAGAGGAGTGAACATAAGAGATCCCACTACATGTTGCTTCACAGTGTAACCATAGCTGTCCAACCTTTGACGTAGAGGATTCAATTTTCGTCCTCTAAAAGACAAAGAATAATTCAAGATAAGATTTAAGGAATTGAGATGAAATGCTTAGTATTTCCCCCGGATTCAAGAACTTTCAAAGGAAAACAGAAAAATAATTGCATCTTTCCTGGTTATACATTGTAAGAACCCAAGATACCAATTCACCAGAGTCCAAATTATCAGCATAATCAATGAACTCAGCTAATTTTATAATCAAATTTACCTGAAAAGCCTCCACAAAGCCGCCAAAGCTTGGATTTGGTGAGAGTACACAAGTGTGATTGCCCAATGAAGAGCAGTTATATGAAGTGTTGCAAAAGTAATAGCATCTATGACAAATGCAGCAGATACTGTTGCACCAGAGGTAATTCCCATGATCGCAATTGCTCTTATCAAATAAAAGATGAAAGAAGCCATGAAGAACCAGAGAGTAGACCATATCTGGATTACATTAAGAGATACCATGCCTAAAACTCCAGCCAATTCTGTGTTTAGCTTAAATCCCGCTGGGACTCCCATCAACCACACACAACCGGATCGCAAAATATCATTAGTAAACTCCTTTGCAAAGTTGAATATCCATGAGCAGACAGATCCGGTGTTAACCAATAGACCTAGACCAATCAAGTTCCCCAAAACAAGATCAACAGCCATGGCTGACCACGTAGAATGTCTTTGCAGTGCAGCTTTCTCTGCATGTTCCACACAGGATATGGACCTTGTGAAACCCAGAAGAATTGTCATAAATCAATAAGCACATAAACAAAACCATGACCAAATCAGAGACACATAAAATGCAATAATCTATGTTAAGACATGTGCCGAAAAAGCCAAACAAAATTTAGCTATACAATTGTGTGAAACTAGTCAGGAAAATGAGAAATGCATTGCATGATAGTATCTGGGAATTAAGCCTTTGACTTTCAGAGATAAGTAGGTATGCAGTCGAAAACTATACAGATACAATTTTGAGCCAAGGGCAAACAGAAAAAGGTTTACAAAGCTAAAGAAGCAAATGTGGGTATCTGATTGAACTTACGTCATGTCATTCTCTTGAAGGAAGATTGGCCAATATAAGATCTGACAACTGCGTACTCTGAAGTTGATCCATGTATTCTTGAGTATCCTCCTTGATGCTATATGTACCCATGAGAAAATCGGAAAACTTGAAAGTACATAGAAGAACTGGATAAGGCTATAATATAGACTTGATAAAGAGCTTAAAATTGTGGCGAGTAACCACCATGTCAAAGAAGATATCCTGAAAAGTAAGATGCAAGGAGTTAGAACAACTAACAACAAAGATAAAGGAAGAACTGAACAAGTAATGTGAAATCTCACGAGAGCTTACAAGTAACTAACAGAAAAGTTCCAGGAAGAAGTCTCCAGCTGCGTGGATAGCTTCTTATAGGCAATTTTGGCAGCCGAGGCGCAATTTATGGAAAGAATCACAGTTTCCTGCTTACATAAGAATACAATAATATTAGCAACAAGTCGAGAAATTAACAGCACAACAAAGAGAAGCCTTTTGGAAACTAATCAACCATTTCATTCAGAGGTTGCCTCTTGTGAAGATCATCCACCCAATTGGGTTTCTTAAGAGGAGCTTTTGTCTGAGGAGAAGAATTCCAAAAGCTTAACGAGAAATGGTGAGAACCAAACACTGGAGTGTCATAGACTATAACCTGACATGTCCATGCTTATAGAGTCAAGTACGGCGGTGCATAGATTAAAAAAAAATAATAATAATACAGGAGAAAGACATCATGACTTACATACGTGTACATCACATTGAGATACAATATCCCCATTCCAATGTATATGATGCAATCTAGAACTTGAATCGAATTCCATAATTCTACGCTCCGAAGAATCGTGCACAATATGAATCCAGTGACTGCTGACAGAATCTTTCCTGAAATCCTCTAATAAGCCATCAACCCTATGACTACCACAGCTTAGGCTACTATATCTGCAAAAACTACCATAACCTCTGGCCTCACTGCACACATCTTTGTCTGTTGTAATCTTGGATGAGTTTCCATCAGCATTACGGCATATATCATAACGACCAAGAAGCGTAAATGTCGCCTTCTCCCGCAGAGTTGAGGGCATCTTCTCATTTGTTTCATGGAGTACGTCCTGTTAGAGATCACAATGGAAAAATGTCGAATACACTGTTTAGCATTACGTACAAATTCGTGAAACAAAAAAAAAAAAAAGAAATTTTGAAGTGGAGGTTTTTACTTGGAGCCTAGATCCGCCATTGGACAAGGAGCTTTCATCAGAGATGAAGGCCACAACAACGTCAAGACAAGAAGAGGAATGGGATACGAACCACCCAAACAACAGACTGTGAGTCAAATCATCAGTTGATGCAAGCAGCTTAGGCAACCAAATCCTACATTTTCTCTTCATTTTCAGCTCTCTGCCTACAATTCCCAAAACGCCACCAAATTCCCAAACCCTACAAATAATCCTAATCTTTGATCGATTCGAGAACAATCCAACAAAATCCCACGAATTTGGGGGAAGATGAAGAAGCAAGTGTAAACGAGAGATCTTTGGCAGCTACAACGCCTCTCTCGCTCTCTCGGTTTTAATCTCTCTCCTTTATTTATTTATTTATTTTTTTTTTTTTTGACATCGTCCTCTTCTCTTTATTCTCTTGCACGATATAAAGTAAAATCGTATCTGACTACAAATTGGTTGCAAATTATTGGTTATCTAGCAAATTCATCTTAAATCTTTTACTATTTCTTTCCTTTTTCATAGTTCGTGATTTTAGTGCGTTACGTTTTATAAACTATATCTCAGATTTCAGTTTCTACTTCTAGGTGGATTTGAAAATGGTTTAAAATACACAAAGCCAAAATGTTAACTTGATTTCAAAAAATGAATTTTTAAGAAAAAAAAAATCCACTGGTGACTAGTGACTACACTGATATAAAGCTAATCTGTAACTTGTATGAGCACTAGATCTTAAGCTCTCTTACTTAGACATCAGAGAGAAAATCTGTGCTGTCTTGTTGCTTCTTCCTCCTACGAGCGTCATCAAGCTTACTAGAATAGGTTCCAAGCGCTTCCGTGATGGCTTTTGGCAACCAGAAGCCAGGCCGTTCAAGAAATGGGGCTCGGTCAATAACTAATGGCTCTCTCAATGTTACATCAATGCCCTGATAAGTCCACAGTGCTAATGTTGCTTCACCTTTTAGACCAAGCGAAAACCAGCCAAGACCGGCCACTGCAACGTCAATGCTTTTCACCTCCCAACTACTTCCCGTCACCTGAATCTCTTTCTCTTCCCATTGTCCCAATTTAGACGCTCTGTTCTCTCCAATTGGTGGCTATTTAAGAGAAAGAAAAAAAAAAAGAGTTTCCGTTACATTTCTAATGTCGCGGAAATGAGTAAATGCACGAGAAAGCAAGCTTACTTACTTGCAAGCGTAAACCTGAATGTCCCTTGAATATTTCTTCGGCGTTTTCTGTTTTCCCTAGATGCAATGAAACGCTATGCGATGCCCATATCGTTATGTATATTGTTTCAACTGATGCACGAACTAGGTCTAACCTGACCAGGCCACCAATATGAACAGATTGTCCTGCCTGAAAATCAAGATTCGACTGAACAGCTTAATTTATGGAACAAGATATTCTACTTGAAGCTATTAAACAGTTCAAGTCAATTCTTCTTGGAACAGTTTACTGGTTAGAAGACGCTCTAAATTTAGAACATTAGAAATTAACGTCATCCATTCCAAAACAAAAGTTTAGAAAAACTGTATAGATATGAGTAAGAGAGGGCTTGCCTTGACTCTGTAAGACCGAGGTTGAAGCTCCTTCCTTATCTCTACCATTTTCCGCTCCTCTAAATTCAATCTCAGGGACATAATGTAAGGATGCAAAAGGCCGGGGGTGTCATACATCTTCGCCTTTGCCGACAATACTCCACCAATTCTCAATATTCCAAGAGTTGTTCCAGGAACCGGAGCTTCCGTGAGTCTTGTGACCTTTGCACCGTCTTTCTTGGAGAAGGCATTAATCAAAGTAGATTTCCCGGCATTTTGGGCTCCGATAACCCACACATTTCCTCGTGGACCAGCCAATTCTTTGATGTAAGCTAATAGATTCTTAATACCGAGATCTTTCCGAGCACTAACCATATAAACCCCACTCAGCTTAGGCGCTCCTCCAGCCTTGGCACGGTGGCGCACCCATCGGTCTAACCGAGCTGGTGAAATCTGTGTCGGGAGTAAGTCTACTTTTGCTGCAACAAGCACAAGTTTTGGGAGGTTTTTGCTAACCTTAGGATCATTTTCAGCCTTCTGAAGCGCTTTGAACAAAGACTTGGCTGCTCGTTTGGGAAACGAACCATCAAAGTCGACACAGTCAACAACCATGACTACAACCGTAGTACTCGATTTATGACTCATCGGTTTTATTAGTCTAGTTGAGATCATCCTATCGAAATCGAAATCGGGCAAGAGGTTTTCAGCAGCCTGATTCTTCACTTGGCCATAATTTCTCAGAGAGTGGCAACGAGCACACACCGTCACATCATCATCCTTGTCTTTGTTTGCCTCCTCTCTAGCTATCTTCTTCCTCTCTGATTTCGAAACCCGTTTCTTCTTCTCCATCTCCTCTGTGACATTACCATATCCAACACCAGCCGGAGCAAAACCATCTAATACGACATCATTTTCTTCCTCCTTCTCTTCCCACTCATCTGATTCCCAGTCAAATTCATTCTCACTTTCAGAGTTGCTATCCTCTAATGCATTCGTGATATCATCATCTTCATCTTCATCATCCTCCTCCTCCTCTTCATCATCAACCATTTCACACCCATCAAGCTCATCTTCAGTCTCGTCTTCCTCCTCTTCCAAGTTCTTTGCAGTGATCTTTCTCTTCTGATAATATCCGGGTAAATCTGGATCATTTTCCTGCATAAAAATCCCACAACCTGGACAAATAAGTTTCCCATACTCCTCATCTTCATCTCTCCCTTCGCTCATGATAAGATTTTTCGCTTTCTTTGGAAAAATTGTCCCTTTAGCTCTCTCCACGCTTTGAACAACTTGTTCTTTCTTCACAGCTAAACACTTAACCGAAACTGTACATTTGTTCTTCTTCGTCTCACTTAACCCTAGTTGAAAAGTTCAGTTTTCCTCAGACTCACATCACGAAAACGAAAAAATTCTTCCGAATTTCAATAAAAAGATAGAAAATTACCTGAGAAAAATGGAGCTTCGGGTCTGGGTATAAACTGAAAGCTTCCGTCTTCAAGCTTTGGTTTTACTCTGCAAATAGTCACTGTACTTGAAATTAAAACCACCATTTCGTTTGAGCGTATCACTACGGGATAAGCAACTCCGTCGAAAGGATAGTCAGTCAGAGAGAATCAAAACGCAGCGTATTGGCTCGAAATTCTTCAGTCTAATAGTCTAATGTCTAAACCCTACAGATAATTACGTAAATAGCCTTCAACTATCATATGCCTTTTCCTTTTTTAATTACGAATCACACAAACTAATGATACTCGTATAGTTGTATCAGATTTGGTTTTGTTTACGAGAAATGAGAATAGCTCTATACGTGGAAGACATAAAAGACTCAAATTTTAAAACAGAGCCTGAAGATAAGGTTGTGGGAGACCCATCACGCGGACAAGAACTGAGTTTAAACCCCCATTTGATATTTTAGTCGAAACTCTGGCGAACAAAAATGGCGGCAAAAACTACCGGCGGAGGCTGTTCATGGCGGCGCTTTTCAAGAAATTCGGACAAGAGAACAACATCTCGGTTTCTTCTCTTCTCTGTTCGATCCTCTCATTCCATGGATGACATGGACGCCGTCTATAAGCAACTGGGTATCTCTTTCTCTCTCGTATTCATCTAGAGATAGTCGTTGAAGCTGTTGAGTTTTTAGGTAAGGAAAAATAAGAAATTTGGAACTTGGTTCTAGAAATTTGTTCTTTCTTCAGATAAAGTTGGGAGCTTTAAGTTTTTGAAAATGTTTTTTTTTTTTTTTGTGATTTTTTACTTTGGTTTGTTGGTATTTGTGTAAAATCTTGTTTTAAATTTGCCTCAGGACTGTTTTCACTAAAGAAGAAGATCAAAGATGTTGTTCTTAAGGCCGAGATGTTAGCACCGAACGCTCTTGAACTCGAAGAAGAGCAATGGATAAAGCAAGAAGAAACAATGCGTTACTATGACTTATGGGATGATCCAGCCAAATCCGATGAGATTCTTCTCAAATTAGCTGATCGTGCGAAAGCAGTTGATTCTCTCAAAGACCTCAAATACAAGGTTCTTTAGTTTACTCACAAACAAATGTTTTTGCTTTTTTTCTTTCGGTACACACTTAGTTTTGAATGTGTTTGTTAATTAGGCGGAAGAAGCTAAGCTAATCATACAATTGGGTGAGATGGATGCTATAGATTACAGTCTCTTTGAGCAAGCTTACGACTCATCCCTCGATGTAAGCAGATCCTTGCATCACTATGAGATGTCTAAGCTTCTTAGGGATCAATATGACGCTGAAGGCGCTTGTATGGTTATCAAATCTGGATCTCAAGACACAAGATCTCAGGTCAATTTCACCATTCTCAAGACGCTTCGTGTCTTACTTTCTATATGTTGTTATAACAGTTTGAGGATTTACAGATATGGACAGAGCAAGTTGTAAGCATGTACATCAAATGGGCAGAAAAGCTAGGTCAAAATGCAAGGGTGGCTGAGAAATCCAGCGTCTTGTGCAATAAAAATGGCTTAAATTCAGCCACAATAGAGTTTGAATTCGAGTTTGCTTACGGTTATCTCTTAGGTGAGCGAGGGGTGCACCGCCTTATCACAAGTTCCACTTCTAATGAGGTATACATAATAAGTGAATAACTCTTCCTCTCATAATTAATCACTTCATTGTCCATTTTCTTGCTCCCTGTAAAGAATTAAAAGATGTTTTCTTTTCGATAGGTATGTTCAGCCTCTGTAGAAATCATACCGTTATTCTTGAGAGCATCTCCTGATTTTGAAGTAAAGGACGACGATTTGATTGTATCATATCCTGCAAAAGAGAATCATAAATTAGCTGAGCATATGGTTCGTATTCAACATCTTCCGAGTGGCATAACCGTAGAATCTTCAGGTATTCTTGAGTTGCATTACACTTTGGTTTACTGCATTTTGTGCAGATTATAATATAAGATTCTTGATGCAGGAGAAAGAAACCGATTTGCAAATAGGATCAAAGCTCTAAACCGGTTAAAGGCGAAGTTGCTTGTGATAGCAAAAGAGCGAAAGATTTCAGATGTAAATAAAATCAACAGCAAGAACATAGTGGATCCATGGAAAGTAGAAGAAACAAGGAGATATGTCTCTAAGGGTCAGAAGATGGTGGTTGATAAGATAACCGGTTTAGAGATTCTGGACCTAAAATCGGTTTTGGATGGAAACATTGGACCACTCCTTGGAGCTCATATTGGCATGAGAAGATCAATTAATGCAAATTAGCCTTATGCTCTTAATTAAAAAACCGGATTTAGACATATTCAAGCTTTTATGTATCCAAAGCAACAAATGGTTACTCGTGTATATAGCAGTCTATTAAAAAAAAAAAATTGTAAGAACTATTTCTGATTCTAACAGTATTAAAGTAAGAATTGGTGACTATGTACGGTGGTCAAATCCGGTTCGATATCATTTTTTGGTATTTATATCGGTTTATGACATAAATAAACCGAATCAAAATTGAATCTTGTCCAATTTGCTACGGTTTTAACGTTTTTTTATTCGATAAACTATAAAATTGATATTCTTATAATTTGTATGTTGCTTATTCGTTTTTTTTTTTTGTTATCTACAATATCACAGTGAAAACTTTGATTTATTCAATAAAATTCGAAACGGTTTTACGAAGTAAACCAAAAACACTAAACTTTTGTATTGTATGTTTTTTTTCTTTTTGCCATTCTTTATTTTGTATACTTTTTTAGTGGTCAGATTCGAATTCGTCATATAAAGACATAGCTGATGCAATACTGTCGGGGTCACGTTGGTTACATTGTGAAGTTATTTGATTAGTCCATTGTTATTAGTAGTATAAATTAATTAGGGTTTGGCAGAAAAATTTCAATATTGTATGTAGTAGAGTTTGGCAGAAACTTTAATTAACAATTCTCCTAGTTCTAGATTAGCAACTTTAATTAGTCCACGTTACCGAAGACCGATTATTTTCGTCAGTTTGCACTATAATTTAATGCAATTCCTCACCCATATCCTTTCAGTAATAGATTAAAAGCTCATGGATATGTTAAGAAATCTAATTTATTGTTTACCAAAAATTTCTACGGGCATTTAAGTATTTTGGATTTATGAAAATGTTCAAAAAAAAAAAAAAAAAAAATTAGCCAGATTTGATGGCTTTTTATCGAAAGTATCAATTGTTAGTAGATTTTGCAATATTTGAAATAGTTACTCTGAAATTAGTGAAATCAATTTTATTTTGAAAATATTAATTTAACAATTCAAAATCTTTTTTGAAAATATTTTATAAAAAAGTGATGATGGGTTGACTATATTTTATTATATATATTCTTTCCGGACTTTTATAGATTTCAGAGATTAGTTTCGATATAAGATAACTGATTATATATATTTTTAAAAATTAGGCTATACTATCATGTTAATTCATTTTTGGATGTAAATATGATATTATTTAAACTTTTATTAGAATGTGGGTAGTTTTCTAAAAATGTAGATGTTTTTTAATAGGCACATTGCACATATATAATACATCGATTTCAAGATTTATATGTAAATGTTCAAAAATGTACTATACGTTTCGAGCCAAAATAATTTAGCATAGTATTCATAACCAATAATTTCCTACCAACATTATTTTGATATGTATGTTTTTGTGTACCTTTTTGACTTTTAAAATTATGTATGTTTCAAGTTAATGGAATAAATGTTAAAAAAAAACGAAACTACATTTAAATGAACTGCTAAATTATAAGATTACATTTAGGTATGTGTAGGAAGATAATAGATTAATCAACTAATTATTCTAAAAAATAAGATAGATAGATTTTTTCTATTCATGTCGACGATTTTGTCACAACAAAAGCTCACTATCAAATTAAACGACGAATAACACAAACACTTAAAACTGGAATACAAAAATAAATAAAGCAATTTTGTATTTATTATGTGATATTCTAAAAAAATGTGTGATAGATTTTGTTGTTTTCAATTGATCTTTTCAACTCATGTCGACGAGTAACAAACGTCGACGAATAACAAAAAAAGCTCACTGACAACCGATGACTATTTGACTAACACAAGCAGTTCAAACTCGAACACTAGAAAATAAATAAAAGCAATTTTATTCATATTCTAAATGAACAAATCAATGACGCGTGTCCCACAAATAATCATCACCACTCTTTTACATACTAGTCTGGAAATTTGGCTAGAGGATAGTTTTTATATTTTTACCTCGGAGAATGGGTAGTTTTATATTTTTACGCATACACCGCATATGTGAATAATATCATAATAATTAAAAACTAAATATAGATGTAATTATACACTTGTATATTTACCGTCACTTAATGTAGTCATGTAGATACATTGTCAATATAACGAGAATGGGTAGTTATTGGATGTGAACCCTAACAAAAATCTTATATTCCTAAGATCTTGGATGTGAACCCTAACAAAAATCTATGATCGTTTTCTTAATTTAGGGTAGGCTTCAAAATTATATGATTACTGGTACATTCATTGTTCATAAATTCATGTAAGAAGTGTATTTCATACCGTTGTTGTCTTTATAATCTTTCAAGTAAGAAGTTTTTTGGAGCAGAAGTTGATTTGTTTGTTGCTTGATCCATCCCTCGGGGGCCATCAAATGGTGCTTGAAAATCTTTTATAAAAAGGTAATGATGGGTTGACTATATTATGTTTATATATATATTTTCCGGACTTTGGTTCGTGTCATTTCTATAGATTTCAATTTTCAGGTATTAGTTTTGATGTCGATATAAAATAACTAATTATAAGTATATATTTTTAAAAATTAGGTTGTATTATCATGTTAATTCATTTTTGGATGGTAATATGATATTATTTATTTGTATTTTTTTCCATGTAAAGAAAATATTTGTTTTTATTCGACTATGTAAATAAAATATTTAAATGTTTTTTTTTTTGATATTATAGGAAGAGAATAAGAAGAAAAGCCAACTGACAAATTTTCCTTTCAAACGCTTTCAGTTTCAACTTCGTCTCCCTCCCAGCATCTCTATATACACTGATACACACCCTCACATGGATTCGTATTGTATATCTTCTTCTATGCCTCTGGCGTTTCCTTGATGCATTCTCCCATGGCGGGTCTCTTGAACTCCTCAAAACCCACCGTGTCTTCTTCTTATTCTTCAACATCATCACCATCTTACTCGCGTCTTTTATTGCTCGTAACCCTTCTTCCTCTCTCCCTTGCTTGTTTTGCCTTCGTCCTTCAATGGCGTGGCGGACTCGACGACCCGGTTACGCATTGGTCCACGGATCATCACGAGTTCCCCGGAATGGCCACAATCCACGAGAAACGGTCCTTGCGTCGTTCAGGTTCTGATTCGGGCTGCGTTGATCTTCTAGGTCAGAGCCGTGCCCCTTCGTTTCCCTATTTCCGGGACTGGAATTTTGATTACCACTCGGATCTGAAACCTAAGGTGAGTGACGCCCTGTGATCCAATTTGGGTTTCCTGATTTCATGTTGAATCTGGTATCATTTGATTTGATGTAGACGCGTTCTTGTTCATATCTTTGATTTCCATGTATTGTTGATCCTTGTTTGTGATGGTATTTGTCTCTGGCCTGAGCTTTGATCTGTGTCCTGCGGGAAAAGTTGTGATTTTTAGTTTTGGGTTTATGAAATGGTTAAAAAATTCTGACTTTCTGCAATTGTGTGTTTCGTTTCGCGATTTTCTCATGCTAGATATGCATTACAACAAGCACTTCCGCTGGCTTAGAGCAAACACTGCCATGGATTTTCTTTCACAAAGTTATTGGAGTTTCAACATTTTATCTATTTGTTGAGGGGAAGGCTGCATCCCCAAATGTGTCTCGAGTTTTGGAGACAATCCCAGTAAGCTTTGGAGCTTTTGCCTGATCTTATAATTTGTTTTATCACGGTTTGATAGTTTTCTTTTCGTCTCTTCTTATGGCCAATGCGATTTTTTTTGCAGGGTGTAAAAGTTATACACAGGACAAAAGAATTTGAAGAACAGCAAGCTAAAAGGTATTTACGGTGTGCATCTTTGTGGATTTTTTGTTTGATGAAATGGTAGGGAAGAAGTTCTTTTATCGCAAGAGAAGTTCTGATTTTATGAGTTAGAGCGGTCTAGAAAACTGGAGGGTCTGGCTTTCCTGGAATGACATCAAAATTTTTAGTTAGAAAAGAATGGTGATGTATATGATGTGCTTTCCTTGTGACTCTAGTGTCACTTCTAAAACTTGGGATTTAGCTCCCTTACTTTTAGATCTATAAATCCACTAATGTGATGTTTCATTTCCACAGCCGGATATGGAATGAGACTTGGTTGTCGAGCTTCTTCTACAAACCGTGTAACTATGAATTATTTGTGAAACAGTCCTTGAACATGGAAATGGCAATCACCATGGCTAAGGTATCTGTTACATTTTCCATTGTTGAATACGTCATGTGGTTATTGTCATTAGATCAAGTAAAAGTTCTAACTCTCTCATGGAAATGGCAATCACCATGGCTAAGGTATCTGTTACATTTTCCATTGTTGAATACGTCATGTGGTTATTGTCATTAGATCAAGTAAACGTTCTAACTCTCTCACGCCACATGTTTCTGCTATGCGGTGTATTTAGGATGCTGGAATGGAGTGGATAATTCATCTTGACACCGACGAGCTTATACATCCTTCTGGAACCCATGAATATTCTTTACGGAAATTGCTGGGAAATATTTCTGCAGACGTGGATGCAGTTGTCTTTCCAAATTATGTGAGTCCTTCAGGAGATAAGGATTTTTATTTTTATACTGAAAAAAGCTTCTTCTGTCTTCATCTTCATTTTCTTTGTTTCAGGAGAGCAGCGTTGAGCGAGATGATATCAAGGAACCTTTCAGTGAAGTACAGAAATTATCTTCATCTTTGTTTACTTCCTTCTCAGTAACCATCTGAAGCTATCATGCCCCCATGAGAAATTGATTACATGATCGCTGTACGCACCATTCGTACATGCTTATCTTTTATAGATCTAAAACTACATTTTTCTTTTTGGACTTCCATTTTATTGTAGGTATCGATGTTCAAGAAGAATTATGATCATCTTCCGAGAGATGTTTACTTTGGAAGCTATAAAGATGCCACTCGTGGAAATCCAAACTATTTTCTAACCTATGGAAATGGAAAAGCTGCTGCCCGTGTTCAGGACCATCTCCGTCCCAATGGTGCTCATCGATGGCACAACTACATGAAGAGTCCAAAGTATGGTCTTTTCTCGTTTGCTTACACAACTTGTCTATCATTTGACTCTTCGTATTTGGCATCGCTTTCCCCTGCATCTAATATGTTAGATTCTAGTGCGTTTTGTTCAGTAGAAGCTTCTTTTGCATGCCTTTGCTTTGTAATGGGACATGGACGTGCCTGAGCCTGTCGATTTCAATCATTTGGGGGTGCTGACTATTTTGTGGTTGATACACGGCATCTTTTTGACAGTGAGGTCAAACTAGAAGAAGCTGCTGTGTTGCACTACACTTATCCCAGATTTTCAGATCTTACTTCAAGGCGTGATCGTTGTGGTTGCAAGCCCACTAAGGTGGATGTTAAGAGATGTTTCATGTTGGAGTTTGACAGAGCTGTGAGTGGGAATTGATACTTTTGTCCTTTCTATTTCCTGCTAACTATTTTGAAGTATACAAGTCACAACCGTTGGCCATCATTTTATTTTTTCTGTGTGCAGGCATTTATCATTGCTTCAACCGCGAGTTCAGAGGAAATGCTTCAATGGTATCAATGTCTACTTAATATAGTCACTACTATCCATCCCATTTTTCCCTGCTGCATTCTAACAAGCTCCGCCAATACAGGTACAGAGAACAAGTTGTGTGGACGGATGAAAAACTGAAGTTGAAACTCCTTAGGAAAGGGGTTCTGACCCGAATTTATGCCCCCATGGTTAGTTACCACAAATCCCAAACCTTGTTCTTTTTCATTTGACATGATCGATCAAATGCTTGGTTTTCCTCAAGCTATCATCTTTCACAGGTTATAATCCAAGAGTTAAGAGAGGCAGGTGTTTTCAGCTCCGTGGTAACCTCAGCTCACATGTCTCTCTCAAAAGATGGGAACAACTCTTCAACCATTACCCGAGAATCATCTCAGGCAACTGGTAGGAGGAGGGTTTTGGAATCCCATCGTGATCTTGACAGTGAATCTCAAGCATCAGCAATACCACCGCAATCGCCTCCAGGCTTGGAAGCAACCATAATCTGAATAGTGTTTTGTTATACAAAGAGTGGGATTTTTTAGAATGATTTCACAGTTTTTGAACATGAGCTCTGGTGTACATTTCGGAAAGTTTTTTCTTTTAGGTTATACACACAGATGGTTCTACAGATGAATAGGAATTAAAATATTAGCAGGCTTCTGGTTTATGTAATATGCAGAATACTTGATCATGTTGATTTTTACTACAAATACAAATTCATCGCCTTTCTGACATGATTTGATTCAAACATCAATTTTTGTTTGGCTTTGAGTTTCTTCTCATCACCAGCATGAGAAAGTTGTGGATGTTCTCAGATGGTTTTGATTTTATACAAAATTGCAGATACTTTTTTTCCAGATTTTATCTAAGCTTAGGTCATTAGAGAGATGATGATGTTTCAGAGTTTACAGAAACACACAATAAAATATCATTACCTTATATGTTGGATCTGGCCAAATTTATACGTATGATTTACTCTTCCTGCATTTTATTTTTCTTCTAAACTTTCTCTTTTACACTTTGGTTTAATTTTTTTTCTTCACATAAGCTAAACTTTTGGCATTTTTTGAACAACAAATTCAGATTTCCTTTGGGATGAAATCGAAATTTTTCTTATATACTACGGATACGGTGTCGTATTGGCAAGTCCTAGTTGGGGGTTCGGCTTGTGAATGCTACAGACTTGAGGCTTTAGCGAAAAGTCGAGAAAGCAAAATCCAGAGGCGGGGAACCGAAGGACCCAACGGATCCGCCATGACTGCTCGTAAGAGAACTTCTTCAGTCACTAATTCGGAAAAACCGGCACCGGCGCCGACGGAGCATAAGACAACTGCTTCCGTAGAAGATTTCCGTCTCGCACCGCCGAAACTGGGCGTGATTCTCGTGATCTCTTCTCTTCTGTGTTCGCTCTACCTCTATCTTCTCTGTTTTCATTACAATGTTGATAATGAGCTCAAGCGTCCGATCCTCATCAACGCTGGGCTTAGCTTGGTGGGGTTCTTTGTTACACTCAAATTGATTCCTGTGGCTGCTAGATATGTTCTGAGGCGTAACATGTTTGGTTTTGATATCAACAAAAGAGGCACTCCTCAAGGAGAAGTTAAAGTGTAAGTTGTTCCCTCTTCGATTTGGTCTCATTATTTAGTTGTTTAGGTTTCACTTTAGGATTATTAGTGTTGATTGATGTTATATCGAAGTTTAGGTTTGATTTGATCTAATGGGACATCTGACTTCTGCGCGTGTGGTTTGTTTGAAGAGTTTTGATGTGCTGATTTGTTCTTGCATTTCTCACTTTTTTTCTTTCTCATCTTATATCTTTTCTGTAGGCCTGAGTCATTGGGAATTGTTGTCGGTATTGTCTTCTTGATCGTCGCGATAATATTTCAGTTCTTTAATTTCACAGAAGATTCCTTGGTAAGTGTGCTCATCTCAAAAGCTACAAGCTTGATCATTCATTTCTTTTGGCTGAATGGGTCATTGTTTATGCAAACCTCATGTGATCATTCTCCCTTCATTTCTTCTGCTTCGCATGTGGTAAACCCTGTTGTTGTTTTGTAAAATGTGATATCTTGTTGGTAGATGGATGTGAACTATGAACTTGGTAACTCTTGCGTCACTTATTGCTTTCAACACATTTCATCAATCTGGCTGAATGACTCTGTGCAGTGGCTTGTGGAGTACAATGCAGCACTGGCATCTATTTGCTTCATGATTTTGCTTGGATTTGTAGATGACGTCCTTGATGTGCCTTGGAGAGTGTAGGTGCAGTTCTTATTTTATTTGATTAAGTTCATATGTGAACTTTGTTCACACTTGAATCCTTGTCAATTTGCAGGAAACTTCTCCTGCCATCTTTTGCAACCCTTCCACTGCTGATGGCTTATGCCGGACATACAACTATCGTTATACCAAAACCTCTGGTTTCTTATGTTGGCTTGGAAATACTTGATCTAGGTACAATTCTTCTTTTATATAGTGTTATATCGTGCAGCAACTATTTTTAAATTGATTTCCTTAATTTTATTTACATCGTGTCAGGACGAATATATAAGTTATATATGGCGCTACTGGCTGTCTTTTGCACAAATTCTATAAACATTCACGCTGGTCTGAATGGCCTTGAAATCGGTCAAACAGTAGTTATTGCAGCTGCTGTAAGTTCTTCAGTCAAAATGCGTCTTCGGAATTCTTCATTCTTTGGTCCCATTTTCCCACCCGTTGATTTCTCTTAAGTAATGATTGATGCATCTCAGTTACTTGTAGATCTTGATACACAACGTTATGCAAATCGGAGCATCTGTTGATACTGAGCTTCGTCAAGCTCATGCCTTCTCTATATATCTTACTCAGCCATTGATGGCAACATCCTTGGCAATGCTTGCTTACAATTGGTATTACTTTCAAGTCTTTTCTCTTGAATACTTTGAGTAATGCTTTCTCTTAAGTCTCTCAGGTAAAAAAAAAGTAATGCTTTCTCTAACCACATCCATGTCCTCTCTTTGGTGTTGTTAGGTACCCTTCTACAGTTTTTGTTGGAGACACTTACACAGTCTTCGCCGGAATGACTATGGCAGTTGTTGGCATTCTGGGTCACTTCAGGTGTATTTCCAGCCATATCATCCTTATACCCCTGTGCTCAGTTTCATCATTTGCAGTTTTGCATTTAACTAATGTGTGAGCCTTCAACCAACTAACTCCATCTTCGTTAAATTCACTTTTGCAGTGAAACCCTTCTAATTTTTTTTCTTCCTCAAGTGTTGAACTTTCTATTGTCGCTTCCGCAGGTTTGATCGCCTTTCTCCATCTCACACTTTCTTTTACCTTTTTAGTTTCGTAGTAAGCATCTAACTTGGTATAGTGTAACTCTTCAGCTTGCTGGCATTGTAAAATGTCCACGGCATCGCCTTCCAAAGTAAGCTAAATTTTTTGTCTTGTTACATAAAAAAAGCAAAGCCAACAAAAACTTGACTCTCCCTCCCTCTTTTGAACCAGGTTTGATCCTGCTACGGGATTATTAACGGGAACAAAAGATGGGACACTCGTTAACGTCTACTTGAGGATTTTTGGTAGGAAATCAGAAAAGTCTCTTTGTATTCATCTTCTTGTTTTCCAGGTAAAATGCCCATTTTTGTTTTTTGTTTTTGTTTTTGTTTCTCTAATACAAGTTAGCTTGTTGGGAGAGAGAAATCACAAATTTGGTTTTTTTTGTGTGTTTCTTTTGCAGGCACTAGCTTGCGCCTTCTGTTTCCTGCTGCGGCATTTTCTTGCTGGTTGGTACAAATGAAGAATCTTTAAACCGCTCCTCGTTTACTCTCTCTCTCTCTCTCTCTCTGCCTTCACAAATCACACATCCAGAACTTGGTTTTGTTTCATGTCCAATCTATTAGCAACGTTGTTTTAGTTCACTTACACAGAGAGTTTCCATCTTTAAACGAGATCAAGGCGATTGAATATCAATATTTTGTATTGTAGCATATTTTTTCATCTAATTTATAGAGCGAATGAATCAGCTGTCTTGGAATGTTGTTACACATTAATCACCATTTATTAGTTCACCCCACCATCAAAGATGAAAAGCTTTACAACAGCCAAAGCCAAGTGATAATAGTACTCCCTCTGTTTTGTTTTTTTATTAGTAGATGTTTTAAAAAAATAATTAAGTTTATTGAATTACTATTGGTTTAGAGTTATAGAAAATTGTTAATCACAAAAAATGATGTATTTATAATCAAATTTTAATGTGTGTTTCTTAATATGTGCTTAAAGAATTTATTAATAAAAAATAGAGGGAGTATTAGTTTCTAGTACATGCGAGGTGTGATAATGATTTAGTTAATATGACATATTTAATTTGTATATGAACAAATTTTTTTATCAAAGTCAAATACTCTCATACTACATCAAAGTCAAATACAATAAAGATCATATAGATAAACTTGAAAAATGAGAGAATCACCTGCCAGTTTCAGACGTCGTTCGAGGCGGTTTCTCCCTTAAATTGAACGAATAAGTTGATGTTCCTTGCTCGGTTCTCGCAATCCTAGTCAGAGCGGGACTTAAAACACATTTTTATAAAACAATTGTATGGGATTTGTCTACTGTTTTATTGCTCAGTGAAACCCTTATTTATAGTGAATGTCATGTGTGAAGGTTTGTTACATTTCACTCTTGTTTTGACGCGTCAGTAAAAGGCACACTAGGAAGATGTTGTTCTTTCTTTTTCTTTATTAAGTGTTTAGAACCATTTGCGTGTATTTTTTTAATATATAGTTTGAATTTTGTTTATAAGTTTTTGAAAAATATTTGCTTGCATGCGTCTCTTGTCTTACACTATGCAAATTTGATCTTTCTTAAAACCACATGTAAAGATTATTTAATATTTTAGTTTAAAACAATTCAATCAATCATAAAATATACTATATAATACGCCCTCAATTTCTAAAAATTTGATTGTCAAGGTTTTTTATCTTATTCCACAAAAATTGATTTTCTAAAAATTTTATTTACTTTTTACTGATTAATGTTAATAAATGATTAACTTTAAGAGATATTAATTAAGAATATTTGAATTTGTTGAATTATATTGGTTCACAATTATGAGAAAGTGTTTAGTGAAAAAAAATAATGTATTTATGACTAAACATTAATTGTTTTTTAATTTATGTGAAAAAATTCAGAAATCAAATTTTCAGGAATGGAAGGAGTATAAATGGTTACAAAATATTAAATGCATTTAAGTTTTGCATAGAAACTTGCAAAACATATAATAAAATAAAACAAACAAAAAAATCCTAAAACATCTTATAAAATGGGACATATGGAATATTATTTACCAATACATATTTCTTTACATCTATGCTTTGAAAAGTCTTAAGAATGTGAGTTTTCTACACAAGTAGCTTTCTAGTTATATATCGAAACCGATGAATTGTAAAACATACTTGTATGTATGTATTATCTTTTTATTATTTTATTGTGATTCATTATTTCTTATTATTACAACAAGTTCCCCCTCTTTGGAAACCTTTACAATACAAGCCCTCAAATTCCATTTATATCATATCACTATCGTGAAGTGTCTTCAAGGATATTAGTTGAAATTGACGCCATACTTAGGCTGTTGATTCGGAAGAAACAGTCCAAAGAACTTCTCAAACTCAGGACTCTTCAGATTTTCATCGAACATAGCGAATATATAAGTCTCTATAGCTTTCCCTGGCCTCCTCGGAGATCCAGTCTTCACAGTTTGTATCAAATTGTTCACATAAGTCCTCGCATTATCGACACTCGTCGCGGTTCCTCCCGAGGTCGGCCAACCGCTCTCCGACACCACGATCTCCACCGATCCGCCTCCTGTTTTCTCCAATGCCGCGTAAACAGTGTCTAGGAGTGCGTGGAAGAGGTTTTGGTATGAGTTTTGCCCATCGTTGACTACAGTAGACGGTGAGGTGAACAGAGCGTACTCTAAACGGATGTCTCTCATGTTTCCAATGTAGCTGAAGTAAGGGTAGATATTCACGAGCAGAGGAGATTGCTTGCTTACCAAGAAAGCTATCACCGGCGCGATAAAGTTCCTAAATTCCGGTGTGAACGCCCCTTGCGAGGGCGGAAACCCACTAAGGCCTCTGGTGTCTATAGCTGTGGAGACCTTGATTCCGAGGCCTGAAACCGCTCTCTCGATGTTCTGCATCGCAGGGAGGACAAACCTCGAGCGCGCGTCCGATGGTTGCACCTCATTCCCGACCGAAATGTAGCGGAATCTGACACCGTTTGCATAATTTCGGACGTTGTCGCGGACCCATGCGTCAGCTGCCGCTTGGCTGGAGGCGACACGCTCGAGATCCGGGTTGGGAACATCGAGCAGAAGCTCGATGTTGGAGCCACGGAGAGCGGCTAGTGTCTCTTGGTTGGGGTCGTAAATCCGCATCCTCCGGATGTTCCGCTGTCGGAAAACCGATACCACGGCTGACGCAGGTGGCAGGTTGTTTCCATTTCTCCCGTAGCACACTCCGATTTGCCCAGCTTCATTTTCAAATTAAGAATCATTAGCAATAAGAATAAAATTTCATCAAATCCTGAAAATAAAGAGGTTAATATGATATTATCAATAGGTTAAAAAATATAATTGAACCTGCCGTGTCGAAGAAGGAAGCCATTAGGAAACT
Source organism: Eutrema heterophyllum (assembly GCA_002933915.1). Taxonomy (NCBI): domain Eukaryota; kingdom Viridiplantae; phylum Streptophyta; class Magnoliopsida; order Brassicales; family Brassicaceae; genus Eutrema; species Eutrema heterophyllum. The sequence continues at coordinate 305,279 of PKMM01026164.1, read as the reverse complement.
GAGAAGAAGCAGTAACAGTGGTAGTGAGGCTAAGAAACTCGATTCGTTAGACATCTTCATGAAATAACTATTAAAGATGATGTTAAGATGTCGATTTTTTTTGTTTTGCTTAGATATTTAAAATCGTAGCATTTTGCGCCTAATTTATAGAGTGAATCGGTGATATAAGTCAATGAAATGGAACAAAGTCATCGGGTCATATCATCACTGTTTTGGAATGTTATACAATAAATCACCGTTCATAACAAAATCTACTAAATCTATGCTTTGAAAAGTCTCAAGTGTGAGTTTTCTACACATGTAGGGCGAAATTTTTTTGGACCCTTTAAATTTAATCCCTTTTTTTTTGGTTTCTTGCTTACTAATTTATTTTACAGCCTTTTTGTATAAATTTCTTTTGATAGATTTTGTTATGGAAAAAAATATGCATATAATTTATGGATTTTTTCAATCATTTTTTTCAATTATTTTCTCGATTTTTTTTTTTTATATAATAAACGTCTTGAATTATATATTGGGATATGGAATTGAACCGAGCTGTCGCACTTCATGTCTCCAGCCGGCCCTGCATGTAGTTTTCAATAGGGCCTAACTAGCTAGACACTAAAAATTCTACTGTTAAATGGGACGAATCATTACTTGACCCACACAAAAAAAAATGGGACGAATCCTCCACCGCCTCAAAGTGAATTACTCAATATCTCAAATTCTAAAATTTTCAATGAATATCTTTATTGTAATATCCATTACCTGATCCAGATAATGATCTATATTGTATAATCAGAAGAATTGTGAATCAGTAATCATCTAGACCAAAATGCGGTAATGAATTCTGTTAACCATAAGAAAAATAGTTTAGACCGAATATCTAAATTTTTCCGAATAGTTGATCCCTCCCTATACACTATGATATATAAAAGTCTACGATTAAATGCGATGAGGACTTGCATTTTGGAATCATGGTATAAGCCGTCAATCACACGTCGATCGTGGACCATTGAAATGTATCTTATATTTGGTCATTACTCATTAAAGATAATAGCCATCATCAATTATGGTTAGATGACTTCCGTTAGTAATAGTTGTTGAAATCGTCAATGGGCACCTTAAATCACGTTAGTTAGACGCTAAATTCTAAAATCCAAAGTTTTTCTATCTGCGAATCATTCTACAGAAAAAAGGAAAAATACGGCATTTCTCTATATACTTTAAGGTAACAATTACAATGGGTATAATCATCGGATTTTCTATCATAAATTTTGTGACGGATTTATAAACTTAAAACTTCATAGCCAATTTTTTCATACATATTATACAATAAAAAAAATTATTGCACCCCGGATGGATTGACGCAGTTAGCAATTGTCTTTTAGACTACGGCCGTAATTCGAAATTTCCTAGAATATTCGATTCCAGCTATATGCAACTTGTAGTTCTTTCAGACTATTTGATTCACTGATTTACCTGAAAATTTGCTGAAAAACAAAAGTTTCGAAGGATTTTGCTCACTTCGATGATTAATTAAATGTTACGGTGCATTTGTAACACTATTTTGCCGCCGCAAGTGATGTATTTGCTTGTAGTGGGGAAATTAGACATTTCATACTAATAAAAAATATAATAATGTAGAAAATATAATGGATTGGCCAATAAAAAGGTAGTGGATACCCAGAGTTCTAGCGAATATTCCTAAACATATTTACCTCGATCTATTAATGAATGTTCTTATGCATGTGTGGATCTACATTATATTACGTGTGTGAGAGCAGAATCTCTCGGCCTCAATTCTCGGTTTGGATATTGTATGTTTTTGAGAAAATAACTTAAAAGAATTTGAAAAAAAAGTTGTTTATTCTTATGTTTGCCAAGAATTCGGTCATTTTATAATATGGTTGGTGTTTCAAACTTATACCAGTTGAAAACGTAACTGCACAGTCTTAATTATTTACATTAAATGCAGAATTAAATCTATAATCTCTATTTTTAATGTTAAGCTTGATTCTACGATCTCAAGTTAGCGCGTTTGACTTGGTAAAATGCACGCTCCTGCTCCTAACGACCTCGCTCATTTCCTTCGTGCTCGGTGCTTTCCGCATGCTCGCTGCTTTCAGCACGCTCGTTTTAACTTGTGCATTTCTTTTATCTCGCCGAGCTTGCCCATTCGTCTGGATTTAGGGTGCTAAATCCGGGTCCAACAGTAGCCCCCTAACATCTTTGGTGACGTGTCACTGAGGATGCGGTCCTGCAATCTCGGGATCTAATTGATCTTTAAATCATGTTCGAATTTGTTGTTGAACTTGTTATGCCCTAGTGGGCCTTTTGGTTGAACTTATGTTCCTGCGAGGAGGCTTATTTTTATTTACTTTGATCTTTAAAAATCTTTCATTTTTTTTTTATCATTTTCACCATTTAGAGGCTGACACTTTTCAATGGGTCAAAGGCAGTTTTTCAGCCAAAGATCCGGGCCGTTTAGAGACTCTGCTCCCATGTCGTTTAGAGACCTAGGGAGCTGACCAGGCGATTTTAAGACGCAAGGTCGAAGCCGTTTAGAGGCAGGCATGCAACCTAAACAGTTTAAACGTTGAGGTTGTTGTCATTTAGAGACTAAAAAGGTTGTGACCTTGCAATTTAGACGCAAAGTTGAGTCATGCTAGCTGGCAGCATGCTCTAGCTCGTAAGGCTGTTCATTTATGGAGTAAAGCTTTTAGCTTGTAGATAGAAGTTGAGAAACTTCAGGCTGCTTTTAGCAGGCTTAAGAGAAGATTTTTTTTATTTTAATAGCTGCACCCTTGTGAGATTGCCTACGTACCCTGAGGAGAGATCAAGCCTTTCATAGTTCCATTTTACAAGTATCTTGCATTTTAATGGTAGTATTTCTTCAAATTCATGGCATTCCATGAGTTCATTTTAGGTATGTGTCACTGCCTCCTCGAGAATGATCCAGCGCGAGGCGCGGTGCAATGCATCATCCAGTGACACCGGCTCCCGGACTGTGAGCTCCTCGAAGAATTTTGAGGATTTTAACAATCCATTTTGAAGGGCTTTCAGGGCTGTTGGGTTATGTAAATTGGCAATCTTGGCCTTAACGGCCTTAAAGCTGTCAATATACTTCTGCAACGAGTCACCTGGCTTTTGATTAAGTACCCATAAGTCAACTTTCGAGGCCTCGATTTGGATAAACACCGAGTACTGCTTCAAAAATGATGCTTGAAGCTGGGTAAAATTATCAATTGAGTTTGGCTCCAAGGAGGTAAACCATTCCAGAGCCGAGTCCTTCAAGTTTTCAGCAAAGAAACGGCAGCGCGCTGCCTCGAGGTTGCTCTCAAGAAGCCGCACCCTCGAGAAAGCGAAATTGATACTCCTCATAAATGCCTTGGGTCGGTTTCTCCGTTATATCGGGGAAATCGGATGTTCCCGACATATCCGAGCTGGGGGCTCGCAATCCGCGAGGTGAACGGGGTCTAATTGACTTCATCAATCACCCGATCTATTTCAGATGCCGAGCTCAGAGCGGCGTGGACCTGCGATCTCATCCGCTGAAGCTCGGCATTGGTGTCTTCATAGTATTTCTCAATTGACTCGAACCCAGGTAAGGCACATAATCCTAAACCGTTCTCGTTAATACCCTGAGACCGAAGCAGGAACCCTTCGGGATTGTCCCGAGCTTCAACTTCATTGGCGCTCCTAGAACGATCCTGACTGGCAAATCTGTCTGAGGTCCGACCTACTCCCGTAAAGGTCGCAATTGAAGGAATCCCTTCTTCCGTGATCTGGATCGTAGAAGGAGTAAATATAGGGTTTGATATTACCGAGCTGAACCGCGAGGTGGTGGCTGAGCCGACCACTCTGCTGGTCGAGGCATCGATATCGGAAAAGTTTAGCCTCGTTACTGGTGGAGGTGAAAACATTAACCCTCCTTGTCCTGGTGCAAACGGGGCTTGTGTTCCAGGTCAGAGAACAAATCGCCCGATCGCGCCTGTCCGAGCCGCTCTTTCGAGATCGTCTTGGCGAGCTACCGTTAGGCGATTCTGTTATATGAGAACAGATATCAAGTTCCGGATCTCAGCTATTTTATCCGGAGCTTGTTGGTTTAAGACTGTAGCTCCCGAAGGATTCGTTGGTCCCAGCTGTGACATTCGCTTCCGAGGCGGTTATGGGAACGTTTGTTGTTCCGTCCGAGCTCGTCGGAGCGGTGATATCAGGCTGGGATGGTGGAATGGAGGTATTCATAGCTCCGGATGAAGCAGTGACTGTTGCGCTTATTGTGTCCGACATTATTCTCCTTCGAATGATCGGTTTCGCATGTTACAAGAAGGAAATTGTTTTGCTCCTCCCCACAGACGGCGCCAAATTGTGAGAGCAGAATCTCACAACCTCAATTCTCGGCTTGCAGGTTGTATGTTTTTGAGAAAATAACTTAAAAGAATTTGAGAGAAAAATTGTTTATTCTTATGTTTGCCAAGAATTCGGTCCCTTTACAATATGACTGGTGTTTCAAACTTATACCAGCTGAAAACGTAACTGTCCAGTCTTAATTATTTACATTAAATGCAGAATTAAATCTATAATCTCTATCTTTAATGTTGAGCTTGATTCTAGGATCTCAAGTTAGCGCGTTTGACTTGGTAAAATGCACGCTCCTGCTCCCAACGACCTCGCTCCTTTCCTTCGTGCTCGGTGCTTTCAGCATGCATGCTCGCTACTTTCAGCACACTCGTTTTAACTTGTGCCTTTCTTTTATCTCGCCGAGCTTGCACATTCAACCTGGATTTAGGGTGCTAAATCCAGGTCCAACATTGTGTCTTTAATATTAAGTCGTAGGTACCTCATATAGCAGCCTAGATAATCAGTACAAAAGATCATGAAAGAAAACAAAAAATTAGTATTAAACTCAGAAGATTAAGTTCGGTACAATATAGATCACAATCATGAAGGGACGTGTCGTGTCTAATGTAGAACAGTAGAAGCATTGTGTAGTGCTCCTAATAGTAAGAGCCAAAGATAGAAATTTCTTCTTGGGGTCGATTTCAGTTTAGGACGACAAAAATAGACGCCGTGTTGATGATTGCTTTGCTTAGGCTTACGTCTAAATGTTTCATCTAGATGTAAAACTTTGTTTTTCACTATGAACGAACAATTTCATATGGTATATCGTAGATTTTTAAACAACCCTCATTATATTATCGAAACTGATGGGAGTAAAACATAGTTATGGCTCATTAATTATTACTTATTATTACAACAAGTTCTCACTTTTTTAATTCTCTTTACGGAAAAGCCCTCAAATAGACAAATACCATTTATCGCATCACTAGCCCTTGCTTCTTCAAGAAGTCTCTTCAAGGATATTAGTTGAAATTAACATCATACTTAGGCTGTTGACTAGGAAGAAACATCCCCCAGAACTTCTCAAACTCTGGAGTCTTCTGATTCTCATCGAACATAGCGAATATATAAGTCTCTATAGGTTTCTCTGGCTTTCTCGGAGTTCCATTCTTTACATGTTGTATCAAATTGTTCACATAAGTCCTCGCATTCTCTACACTCGTCCCGGGTCCTCCCTCCGTGGGCCAACCGCTCTCCGACACCACTATTTCCAACGATCCGCCGCCAGATTTCTCCAATGCCGCGTAAACCGAGTCGAGACTGGCGTCGAAGAGGTTTTTGTAAGAGTACTGTTGGTCAGAGACTACAGGGGACGGTTTGAACAGAGCGAAGTCTAGAGGGATGTTGGCCGTGTCTCTCATGTAGCTGAAGTAAGGGTAGATATTCACGAGCAGAGGAGATTGCTTGTTCACCAAGAAATCTATCACTGGTTGAAGAAAGTTCTTATACTCATCCGTGAATCTTCCCTGCGACGGCGGAGACGTGTCTGTCGTGGCTCCCATGTCTATAGACGTCGAGACCTTGATCCCGAGGCCTGCTTCAAAAATCGCTTTCTCGATGTTCTGCATGGCCTGGAAGAGAAACCTCCCAGCTTGCTCCGAGGGTTTCACCTCGTTCCCGACATTGATGTACCGGAATCTGACACCGTCGTAGCTCTTGACGTTGTCGCGGACCCACGTATCGGCCTCCGTCTGGCTAGAGGCTATACGTTCGAGGTCGGGTTTGGGAACGTCGAGGATGAGCTCGATGTTGGAGCCGCGGAGAGCGGTGAGAGTCTCTTGGTTGGGATCGTAAATCCGCATCCTCTGGATGTTCCGCTGCTTGTAAAGAGCCACAACGTCCGATGGATTTGGCCGGGGATCGCCAAGCATCCCGTAGCATACTCCGATTTGTCCAGCTAATATTCATTAGTAGTAAAATTAAATCAAATTCTGTAGATGAATATAATATAATAAAAAGGGTCATATATAGAGATGATCAATGGATGATAAATAAGCTTAAAAGATCACTGAACCTATGGTGTCGAAGGAGGAAGCCATTATAAGGCTGAGAAGAATCAGCAACATTGGTGATGAGGCTAAGATCCTTGATTCAGACATTTTCATGAAGTAATAAAGAAAACGTTTAGATATAGATGTACTTTAAAACTTTATTATATGTTTAAAGCGTACCATTTTGCGCTTAATTTATAGATCGAGTCTGAGGTTCAAGTCAGTCAATGGATGAATCACCGTTCACAAATACGGTACCTCTCTAGATCTATTATGCTTTGAAAAGTCTAAGAACGAGATTTTTTTTTTTTTTTTTTTGAATCGAATATAAGATTTAATTCAAAAAAAAATGTTTACAATGAAGCATTCATTGTGCTTAATGTAGCTAATAGACTTTACATTGAATTAGAAACTAGAATTGCTGATGTTTCTTTCCTGGGAGTTTTGTGGCGAACCACTTGGCTAGATCCTCTTCGTATGCGTGTTTATCATTTGTGATCAGAATTGAACATATACGATTTCAAACGTTTTTATCGATGAGCTTGATGAGTCAAAACGAGGGTGACGGAGGTTCTCTATGTTGACGACCGTTTTTCTCTCGCCATACATGATATAATGTTGCTTGAAACACTTACCATAAGAGGAATTGCTTGTGTTTTCTACACAAGTAACTTTCAATAAGTTTGAACTAGCTAGAGACTGAAGTGTTAAATGGGATGAAACGCCCAAAATAAAATTGTATTCGGATTTAAAATACTCATATTTAAATGATAGTTGTGTTTTTTTGGGTAATTAGTTGGATCATGGTACATCAATCGTGCGTAGACTATTAGTTAAATTATATCTTTACGTCATTACTCTAGACCCACTAGCCAACATGAGTTATGGTTAGATGGTTCTTGGAACAATGAATGGTACCTTAAAACACGTAACATCTCCAAAGGTAGAACCCCTTTACGGTTCCTAATTAATTTTTATTCATAAAATTTGGCAAAAAAAAGTTAAGAACTTCTAATCAATTTTTTAATTTTTGACTCCAATGGTAGAGCCCCACTTGGAGTTCTTAAAAAAGAATTAATTAATTTTCTTAAGTTTAATTTATTTTGTAAATTAAATTATAAACATACTATAATTTATAAAAGAAAAAATTTATTGCATTTTATGAAATTTAAAACATACATAATATCAAATATTGAAATCATAAAACGTTTAATTGTAATTTTGAGGGGTGCCAAATTTTTGCCATATATGCTCAACCAATTCAACTTTCAATTGTTGATGCATTGTTCGATCACGAACTCGATTTCGAATGCCCATCATATTTTCGAGATTTGAAGGCATATATGTAGAATACGTGAAATCCACTTGTGAAGTTCTGCTTCCTTCTGATTGTGTGAACTCGGATACATCAAATTGCGTATACCCATCTCGTTCGTCTTCTACTATCATATTGTGAAGTATTATACATGCTCGTATAATCTTTCCGATTTTTACCTTATCCCAAATAAGAGCTGGATTTTTGACAATGGCAAAGCGAGCTTGCAATACTCCAAAAGCACGTTCGACATCTTTACGGACAGCTTCTTGATATGTAGCAAATAAGGATGCTTTCGGACTTTGAGGAATTGGAATAGATTGGATAAATGTTGCCCATTTAGGATAAATTCTATCGGTGAGATAATACGCCAAATGATACTCGTGTCCGTTGACCAAGTAATTCACTTTTGGAGCTTTACCTTGCAATATATCATCAAAAACTGGGGAACGATCAAAAATATTGATATCGTTTAAGGTACCTGGAGGTCCAAAAAATGCGTGCCATATCCAAAGATCTTGTGAAGCTACAGTCTCTAAAACAATTGTCGGTTTTCCAGATCCACGTGTGTATTGCCCTTTCCAAGCGGTGAGACAATTCTTCCACTCCCAATGCATACAATCGATGCTTCCTACCATCCCAGGAAATCCGCGTATCTCTCCAATATCGAGTAGCCGTTGAAGATCTTCCGGTGTGGGTCTTCTTAGGTACTCATCTCCGAATAAATATATAATTCCTTCTACAAAATGTTCCAAGCATGAAATCGCAGTGCTTTCACCAAGACGGAGGTATTCGTCAACCGCATCAGCCGCACAACCATATGCCATCATACGAATTGCTGCTGTAGACTTTTGTAGTCCAGAAAGACCGAATCTTCCGGTAACATTTCTTCTTTGTTGAAAGAATGAAATTTCATTGGAGAGTCGATCAACAATACGCATGAACAAGGTTTTATTCATTCTAAAATGGCGTCGAAATATAGAATGAGGGTATGTTGCATCTTCTTTGAAATAATCATTCCATAATCGGTTGTGTCCTTCTTCACGATTTCTTTCAATATATGCTCTTTTTTTCTTCTTTGGTTCTTGACGATCACCGTAATCAACGAAAAGATTTTCGAAAGCTTGATCGAAAACATCGTCAAATCTTTCATCCATGGTTTCGTCGAAATTATTACCGGAAGAAGATGCCATTTGGGATAAAATAGTGTAGTAAGAAAAGGTGAAAGTAAATAATGTATTTGAGAAAAGAAAGTTTTGGAAAAGTGTTGTGTTTTTAGATGGAGAGAAGATGGAGAGAAGTGTTGTGTTTTTAGATGGAGAGAAGTGTTGTATTTATGGAGCGTGTCGGCACAAGCATACAATGTTGAGAAGTGTGGGTACATCAAATACATCAAATACAAAACATGTGATGGAGTGTGGGTATAAGAAGACAAATGTTGAGAAGCATACAATGAAACTATAATTACATCAAATACAAAACATCTGATGTCGGCAGTAGAACACAAAACATGTGATGGGCTCCATTTGCTTCCCATACGAGCAACAATCTTTGCATCCTCCTGAAAAATGAAATTTGACAAGTCATAATGCACTATAATAAGAGAAGACATAGCAATGATAAATTTGACAAGTCAGAATGCATCAGAACAATACACTTCAGAACAGACATTAGTAACAATTAGTAAACTTCCCATTGTCTCATTGTAAACTTCAGAACATACATTTCTCATTATTAAACTTCAGAACAGACATTAGTAAACTTCAGAACAGACATTTCTCATTACTAAACTTCAGAACAATTAGTAAACTTCAGAACATACATTTCTCATTACTAAACTTCAGAACAATACACCATAAAATAAGAAGACAACTCTAAGCAACTTCAAAGGCATTTCTCATAAAAAACAGACAACTCTAAACATTCAAGCATTTGACAACATGTCAGTTATTAACTTGTTCTTCAAAGCCATATCTAGATCACTAAGTGGCTCTGTTTTTGCAAGTAGACTCTCCAACAACTTATGCTTACTAAGCTTCTCTTTCAAAGCAAAGTCCTTCTGTTTTATCTCCCACATGGACTTAAACTCCAACAGAGACTTCCCATCTCCTTCCACAGCCGAAGCATTGGTAACATTCTTTTTGCCTTTACCCTTTGATGCTTTAATACCACAAGGACGAGGCATTGCTTCATCATCTCCGTGGGTAAGTGGGTGTGAGCTTGAAGATTGGGTGGAACCCTCCTCAGTCCTTCTTCTTTTTGACATTCCACTTCCTTCTTTTTGACACCATTTCTGATCATGTCGAAGCTCTCTCCAAGCATGCTCAAGGGTGAACTTCGACTTGTGATCATTGAAGTATATATCATGTGCCATCTTCATCACATCATTGTCATTTTGGCCACTCGATTTCTGAGATGATGCAGCCTCATAGCACCCGACAAACTTGCAAACTATCTCGTTTATCTTCCCCCACCTTTGCTTGCTATGACATGCCTCTCTCTTTTCAATACCGACAAGCTTTGGACTTGCGGCAAAGTACATAGCAATCCGTTTCCAAAATGCTTCAGCCTTTTGCTCATTCCCAACTATCGGATCTTTGCTTGTGTTTAGCCATGCACTTATGAGCACCACATCTTCGGTTGGAGTCCATTTCCTTCTTGATCTACGGTCTTTGGCTATGCATTGACCTTGACTTGGAGCATCACACCATTGGGTACCAAAGACATGAATTTCTGATTCACCAAGTTAAATACTTGGTGAAACACTATCATACGGATTGGGTTCAAGGCTGTGGGTTCTTTGTTGGCTAGTTAAGAGGTCCATGAAGCCTGAAGACTCACTATATGGATTCGTAGAATCCATATAGTTCTTCTGTGGGTGTTTGAAGGAGAAGGGAAGATGAGACTGATGTGGGTGTTTAAAGGAAAACGGAAGAGAAGACTGAAGGGGTGTGGGTTGTGTTAAGCAAGCGGTTGAAACTTTAATATAAAAGGTTAAGGTTAAGTTAGACCACCAAGCTTTTGTTTGTGTTGTTAGCATTGAATGTCAAACTAATTAAAGTCTTTACCTAACACTAGCAAGCATTGGTTAACTGTCTAATTCAAACCATAAATACCATCATAAAGATATTATCTTCCACAAAGTCTTCTCAGAAGAATAAAGCAATGCTAGAAGAAGAATAAAGCATAAAGCAATGCTAGAAGACCTTCCACAAACCTAAACCGTAAATTAACAATGCTAGAAGAAGAATAAAGCAAATCCACAAAGTAATTATCTTCCTCAGACATACCTTTAGCAGAAAGAGATGCCATTTACAATACAGAAAGAGAGCCTGTGGAATTACTGCCCACCATTGCACCTGTAATACGTAAGGAAAAATCAGTCAAGTCCACAACAAGTATTCATCGAGGAATACAAGGCTTCCTTAGTCAAATAGATAATAGAGAGAAATCACTCACTAAACATCTAATCTATAATCTAAACATCTAATCTATAATCCCACATACTTGCCTCCTTGAGAAGGACACTAGAAGAACAAACGAGTAAAAGCATAACTTCGATTGTGTCTCTGACGACACGAGAAGGCCTCTACAAAATTCAATAAACCAAAAAAAATTGAAGAGTTTCCAGAAACTTATCGTCGTCTCCTTATGTCGAGCTCTCTCTGGACTTGGTGATGGTGTAAGCTTTCCTCACCTCCAGACCATGTTTCAATTCGATTCCACATGCATCCAAAATTTCAATTTCGATTTCAATACCGATTTCAATTTGACAAAGATTCACATGCAGGAAAAATCAAAAACCTAAACTCAAAATTAATCAGATGAAATCGACATATAATCACATACCATACCGCCGGGAAAGTATGCCGAAGAAGAAGAAGATTCGGTGCTTTGCCGAAGAAGAAGATTGGAGAGAAATCTCTTCTCTCTCCCCCGTAACGATTGAGACGAGAATATACAAGAGAGAGAGTATTTTTTCAGAATAAAAAAAATAAATAACTCAAACCAATTATTTGCCGACACGTCAGGGGTTCTTATGGACTTTAAAAGCTCTTAGATAAGAACCGACTCTTATGTTATATGAGCTTTCTGATTTAATTTTTGGACAATAATTCAATAAAACCCCCTTAAAATATCTTTGTTGGAAATGATCTAAGACACTAAAGTCTTACAATCTCCACTTTGAAGTTTCTATCCCCGAACTCTAAAGAAAAAAACTAAGGCTTTGAATATTGACCAAAGAAATGAAGAGAAATATTAAATTCAGTATGCAAAATAAAATTAAAAAATTAGTATATAATACTCAGACCACAAGAGTGAGTTGGGCAGTACTAAACGTGAGATCACAATGATGAAAGGGACGTGTTTTGTGCGTGTAGGAAAATTCTTCTCACTGTCAACTTCAGTTGGACGACAAATGAAAATAAATGGACTTGCTGGTAGATAATTTTCCACCGCTGCAACAATCTTCCTTTCACATTCCAACATTATTTTGATATTTTCTTCTATATACGAAAACAAGTGAAAAATCATATTCATCGTGGATTTTTTTTTTTATGTAATTAAAATGTTTTTGGCATCTGGTCCATAACTTTTTCAGACAGAAAACTATAACTTGATTAAATTAGTCTTTTCTCCTCGTCAGTACTCAAACTCGATCATGAACTTGAAAAATATCACCTCTTTTGCGTCATGCACATTTTAATTTACCGAAACTAATTGCTTGTTGAGAAATTATCACCATTTGTGGGTAGTTGGGATATAGCACATACGTAATAAACATAGAGACTCAGGCTATAACAATTCCTTACGATGATCAATTGATCATAAATAACAACATCAACGTTATAATAATCACAATATCAAATTAGAAATAAAAGCCTCATATTCATGAAAAATCTCTCCAACTTTATTCCTTGTATTTATATTAAAATAGAAAATATAGCATTCCCTCGATGACACGTTGGTTTGGCTCAACCAAAGTTAACCTCGTACTTAGGCTGCTTGTTCGGATGAAATAATCCCCAAAACTTCTCAACATCAGGAGGAGTCGGCTTCAAATTCTCATCATACATCGCAAATAAATAAGTCTCGATTTCTTTCCCTGGTCTCTTCGGTGTCCCATTCTTCACATGATTAATCAAATTATTGTTATAAATCCTCGCATTTTTCAGATTCGTCTCGGTTCCTCCTTCCGTTGGCCATCCAGTCTCTGACACGACAACTTCCAACATTTCACCACCGGATCTCTCTAGAGCCGAATGCACCGCATCGAGCATCGCATCGAATAGGTTCTGGTAAGATCTTGGAGGGTCCGAGACGGTTCCTGGAGAAGCCGTGAAGAGAGCGTAATCGAGTCGGATTTGGTCTGGATTACCCGCGTAGCTGAAGTAAGTGTAGAGGTTTAAGTGTAAGGGAGATTTCTTGTTCACCAAGAAACGTATGATTGGTTCCATTAGCACCATTACTTCTCCTTTAAACGAACCTTTCGAAGGAGGGTAAGACTCTCCGAGCACTCCCATGTCTACCGCCGTTGATACCTATTAAGTATCACAGCAAATAGATAAGCCCAAACTTATGTCTCATGTTAAGCCCATTACTCTATGTATTATTCTAGGGGTTTAAGCAAGTTTAGATAATTTAGGGTTCCATTGTTTCAAACGCACTTACGTTTTTAAAACAAGATTTACAATTAGAAAATCAATATTTCCATTTTCTATTAGATAATTTTTCGAAATGTAAACTTAAAAAAAAAAAAACAATTGGTGACAAAAAAAAACTTATGATTAAAATGCTAAAAGTTTAGGTTTTTAACTTTTTATGGCAAAAAGAAACACTTCTAAAATATGTAAACGCAAACCCAAACAAAAATAGATATAAATGGGTTTTGACAATATATACCTTAATACGACCGCCGAGTCCGGCTCCTAAAACCGCCCGGTCGATATTTTCCATGGCCGGGACTAGAAATTGTGAGTAAGAGTCAAAGATCTTCACTTCGTTCCCAACAGATACGTAACGGAACTTGACGTCACCCACGTAGTTAATGACGTTGTTTTGGACCCACGTGTCAGCTTCCGATTGCCTCGAGGCCACGCGTTGTAGATCCTGGTTAGGAAGGCCCAACATTACTTCGATGTCGGAGCCACGTAAGGCGGCGAGAACGTCGTGGTCGGGACTGTAAAGCCTAACTCGCCGGATGTTTTTCTGTTTGAAGAGCTCAACGGTTTCTGCCGGCGACGGGAGATTGTCGCCGTATCTTCCGTAGCAAACGCCGACTTGTTGTCCAGCTGTTAAAAAATAATAATCCAACATATTAATATACCTTATCACATATCGGATAATTCTCTATTTTAAAAATCTATAAATTTCATCAGAGAAAATGTTACTAAATTTCATGTTTATTAATAATAAAACATATCTAATCGCTTGAAATTTTTGTTTTTACTAAATGTTTAAAAATTATTATAAATAGGTATATTGAAATTTTAATTTTAAAAATAATTAATACGTGGTCTGATTTTTTTTTCTTTCTCAACGTGGTCTGATTACTACTCTATTGCAACGTGATATTATAATGTATATATATATATATATATGTTATATTTTCTACATACAGAATGAAATATAAGAGAGATTGATGACCTGCGGTATTTGAATTGACGAAGAATAGACCGAGAAGAATGGTAAACGATGCCAAGAAACGGAAATCCATGGCTAGCTTAGGGAGATATTTGAGCTAGTGATGATTAAGGAAGTCGATATCGTTTATATTGGTATTACGTTGATCTTGTACATACACACATATATATATAGTAGAATTTATAGAAATAATATCGAAATGTACCCAAATGGCAATATGGATATATACCGAATAAGCAATAAGTAAAATAAAGCGTGTTGATATCTCTTAGTAGAAAATACAATGGAACCAGTCTATCAGATATGGTATCTAACACATAAGAGACTGCGAGAGAGACATTTGTCTCTTCATAAGTCCACTTGGTGCAACTTGCAAGTCAAGCAACGAGTGGAATTTATTAGGGCTTAGGGATGTTGAAATCAAGTAGGGAATAGCTATATGGACGTCTAATTAAAAAAAACCAGACTTAAAATTTGTGCTAAATCAGTCCCAAATAAGAAACAAAAATGCTCTAATTAAATTTAATTTTTCAACCATATTGAGCTATCATGAATTTGGTCAATCGAACAGAATGACGTGACATGAAAAGTGTAGATGTTCAAACTTATGTCAATTCGGACTAAGGACAGAGACATTAATTTAATTTTCAATCAGATTACATTGTACTTGGTAGTGTGCATACGTAAGAAAGGGTTCCATTAAATTTGATGGTCGTCGTGGTTATTGTTTCGTGGTCGTCACGGCAGCGATTCGCTTAATGATGGTGCACCGGAAAAGTAGAAAGAAAAAGACTTTTGTTGTCGTGAGTCTTGGGACCGTACCTTAATTACTGTTTGTTGAACATTAAAATGTGAGGAAAAGTCTTTCGTTTTTAATTTGGCTCCAGTGTTCACGCCAATAGCTAATTAATTTAGTTTACATCTAAGTTTATCATTATTATTACTCCTTCCGTTTTATATTGTTTTACGTACATTAATTAATAATTTTGATAAGTTGATTATATTAACCTCACAAATAACATCAATTTACAATCTTAATTATATTAAATGTTAGTTTGACTGAGGTTATATTTATAATTTTTTTACAAAAGTCACATTGAAAAACGAAAACGACAAATATTTTAAAACAAAAAAAATAAATCTAAAACGATAAATAATATGAAACGAAGAGAATATTATTTTTTAACCAAAGTAATCCGAACCACGGTCCAACAAATCCCCGACTTTTCAACTGAGCCAAAGCCGAGCTCCGGTTAGTCCACTCGCCAATGATTTTGTTTCAAGTATGGATCGAACTCAAGAGAAAGCGAGTTTACACCATGTCCCGAGTCGAACTTTACATCAAAGTTTATATTTCATTAAAATGAAGTTTTAGATTTTGGGTCCATTTGTTTGAGATGTGGCGGTAAGATTTTGGACCCAACAATTTTAATCAAACTTTGATTTAAAAAAAAAAAAAAATTCAAATGAAAAACAAATCATAACAAAAAAACTATATATATATATATATATATATATTAGCGGTAAATATTTTAGGAGAACCTTTAGAGCTATGAAGACATTAAAGTTTTATTTAAACTTGTTGGGATGACTTACAATTTTTTTTGTTGGCCGTGTGATCTACTAAAATCTCTGGAACTGTTTTTTCTAATACAAATTTACTAGATTAACGGGTAACTCGGTTATTAATGTTTAGTTTGATTCATTTTGTGAGTGTTTTCTTAAGCAAAATGAGTCATGAAATTTCTTAAATGAGAAAATTTGGATAGATCCAAAATATTCAATGAAAAAGAAGTGAGATACACAATTGTAACATACGTCTTCTTATTCTTAAACTGTTTAAAATTCCGAACATCTAAATTGATATCTCGAAGTACAAAAAAAAAGGTTCAATTTGCATACTTTGTCGTAACAGAGTAAACAACCTCCAACGACCTTCGTTATAAACTAATGCCAGTGGACTTTAAACGAAATAAGCCCAACAAAGAACCTGAGACTGATCCGAGCCCACTGAAAAACTAAACCGAAATTCGAAGATGAATGCGAAAAAATAAACCGAAATCCGAATCGAACTCAAACTAAAACCAAAATAATTCGAAACGATAATCAATTATCATATGCGCGTAATTTATCGCCAGACTTTGACCGACCAATATTCAAAACCGAACGGACGGTTACGATTGTCCGATCATCATCGACTTCTTTTCAGCAAGAGGGTCCATATCGCCGGCTGAATAAAAAAATCAACCACTTCCTCTCGTGCTGACCACGCTCCATTCCCCTAAATCGATTCTGCTTTTTCTCCATTTGACTTTTTACTTCAGTTTTTCAGTCTCAGATCTCGACGATGGCTGCGAAAATCTCTCAGCTTGCTTGTTTCTCCTCCGCCAATCGCCAATTTCACTTCCAGAGCCGATCGTCTCCATCGCCTAGGTCTCGTCCCGAGGTAAACTGCTCGAGTATCGCCTGAAAAGATATTAATTTCTTCATCTCGATTTGGTTTCGATGATGCCAAATATTGTATTTGGATTGATGTCAAAAAAAATTATGAGCTTGATTAATTTTTTAGTAGTACTCGACATTACCTTTTGTTTCCTAGAAATGGTTCTGCTTGGGACTTGAATTAATTCCATCTTCTCTGGCTGAGATGGTAGGGGATGTTGTGTGATTTTACCTTCTGCAAAAAAAAAAAAAAAAAATCATTCCCTTTTGTTTTTCTTACAAAGTATTGGATAGCTTGAAACAATCATATCCACTTCTTTGGTTGCCTCTATGTGCTTAGAATCCTTTGCTGATCTATTGATCTATCCTCTAGATTTTCTGGGACTGATAGCGTCACTCGTGGCTAATTCTCTTAAAATGGTACAGTCTTTTGTAGTGAGAAGCGTTGATGGGAATAGCTCAGAAACACCAGCTTCTCTAAGCTATGCAGCTGAGGTTTCAAAACCTTTTGTTGAGAAAACATCGAAACCGTATTCCACTGCGGATGAAACTGCTACCAACAAAGAGATGATCACAGAGCCAGTAGAGGAACATGTTGCCACACAGCCAAAAAGAGCAGCAAAGATCCACGACTTCTGTTTTGGCATTCCTTATGGTACTTTGTGACGCTCAAAACTTAATTTCATATCTTAAAAGTTTTTAATTTGTATTTTACAAAAGCTCACCTTTTTCTGTAGTCCTTTGAACACTCTTACGAATAGTGATGTTACAAGTAATGTGAGGTCTTACAAATGTATTGCTGAATGTAAGCTGTTGTGAATTCGTTCCATACCTATAGCATATCTCTGTAGTCCTTTGCCTAGTCAAATGTAGCTAAAAGTTTTATGAAACTTTCAAATCCTTCTTCCCATTTTCATTTCATTTGAGAGAGTATTTATTGTCAGTGTAACTCGTGGGTGCTCTTCTGCTTCATCAATTTTGTCAGGTGGTCTTGTTATGAGTGGAGGGCTTCTTGGATTTGCGTTTTCACGAAATCTTACAAGTTTAAGTACTAGTGTCCTCTATGGTGGTGGCCTTCTAGCCCTTAGTACATTGAGCTTAAAGGTTTGGCGACAGGGAAAATCTAGTTTCCCTTACATACTAGGACAAGCAGGTAATCTTCATTGACTGTCTACAGGAACAATTAACGGGTGTTTTGTAATCACTACTTTCGATCTGTAATTCATTTCATCAAGAAATTGTTGGTTTATACATGATAAGTGGAGGATATATGAAAATCCATATAAGCATACTGTGTGATACTTAGAAGTGGTCATCTCTGAACCAAGATCATTATGTGGACATGAATGTTTATCTAAATGTTCCTGTTTATCTATAGAAGCTTTTGTGCTTACTCATTCTTCGAAACCCTGAAATTGCAGTGCTTTCAGCTATCGTCTTCTGGAAGAACTTCACAGCTTATTCTATGGTATTCAATATCTTTGTGATCATGTTGATTGTTTATTTTTGCTGCTTGACTTCAACTGCTTAATGTTGTACTTATGCAGACTAAGAAGCTGTTTCCCTCCGGACTTTTTGCTGTCATCAGGTAAAAAATCCTTTTGTGATCTACAAGAGAGTCTGATGAATATATCTTTAGTGGATTCATGTGACCGTGATGTATTTTTTTTTTTCATTGTAGTGCTGCCATGCTGTGTTTCTTTTCATATGTGGTGCTCTCTGGAGGAAACCCACCTCCAAAGAAATTGAAACCATCTGCTAGTCCTTCATACTGAAGAAACTTCACATAGATTAGATTTAAAAATTGGAGATCTCTCTTTTGATGACTCTGGTGTGTTGGATTCCTGGTGTAATTTTATAATTTTGACTTTTGAGAGGCGACAACTACACTTGTTTGTGACCTGTTCTTCCCAGTGTCATAGTTTAAAGTTTTGTTTACTGCCTACATATGTTATGATTGTCTTTACTCTTAATCGGATAAGAAATGCTCATTGTAAGGCAGAAATTTATGTTGGCTTAATCATAAGTCAAAAACCTTCAAACGCTTTGTTTGGAAATAATCTTAAGGAGCTTAAACAAAGGGTTAAAATCAGGTTGTCTAATTTCCCAAAGTGTGAATCCAACATTAAAATAGAACAACTTTTGCAAAGATGACCAAGTATGTAGACATGTTTCCAAAGTAAAGGCAAAGTCAAAGCAAAAAACAATTGATTCCAGTCAAGCAAGCGAGGATTATCAAGGAAAGGGTGATGGATAGGTTTTACAGCAAAATTGTGATTATCGAGCTGCTTGTCCCTGTGTGTGTTCTAAGAGCTGAGTCACTAACTTGTAAGTCCGTCCTGATAAGGCTTTGGTGTGGTTAATCAGCTGCTCATGCCTGCATTAAGTGGGAAACAAATTTAGATTGTAGAATTTTTCAAACATTAAACATTCCGGTAAGAATGATGTTATAGATTGATGTATAGAATTGTTTTCTTCTTACACGTTGGGCTGAGTAGGCTCCATGATTACGGTTCCCGACTCGGAATCAATCTTCGCATCAAGCTTTGAGGTGCGGATAAGGTTCACAATCCATCTCTCGGCCTCCTCATAGTTCAGATTCAATTTCTCAGCAAGCACCCTGACAAGGCCATGAGATTCTCAATATAAATTCAAAGTTAAACTACAAGATCGCACAAATTCTTCCTACCTTAATCAAAAGCAGCCAAGACAGTAGAATTTTGATGCACAAGGAATAGAAAAAAAAAGTGCTAAAACTGAGCAATTCCATGAGATGTGGAAACGAATACAATTAAGCGACCATGATGACTTACCCCATGTCAATTCTCTGATGGATTCTGCAATAGGTTTCGAAGATAAATAGGCGGGCATTTTCAAGAAACTCATCTCTCAGTGGTACAGTTGAAAAGTTTCCATCCTCCACTCGCTTTCCAAGGAATGGATCATTCACAATGACCTACATCATAGTAACATGTCAGACTGTTGATAATATTATCCTGCACCATTTCCAAAAAAAAACAAAATACATGTGAATGGCTTTACCTCTTCACACTCTTTCATCTTCTTTTGAGCCCCATCAAAGTCATAATTGACAAACACACATGCCAGGAACTCAACAATAGGATCTTTGTAGGAGTAGTGCTCTTGTTGAATGACCTTAATGAATTCTTTCAGTTGAGGCCTTCTCCTTTTGTTGACAATGAACGCAGTTGCCAAGTAACGTAGCAAGTGTGGAGCACTAGTTTGTATGGCATTTAGATACCTAAAAATATAAATAAAATTAGTATACAATATTGCATAAACGGCCTGGAAAACAAAGTGAATTAATCTTCAGCAAATGCCCTCACTAAAAGCAAAATCCTAGCAGAAGGTCCAGACATGATGAAAGAAAAGACTCTCCAACTGGAGACTGTTAATCACTGATTACACATAGGACTAACTTTGATTCAAAAAATTGTTTCAGACACAAATACCACCAATGCATAACTTCATTCCATTCAGATCACGCTTCTATTGGGACTAAAAAGGGATGCACAGAAAGGCAATCTTGCAAGTCAAATTCAGCTAAAACTAATTTAGATGCAAAAGACGAAAAAGGTGGAAGCATAGATAGGTTTTAAATAAAAATGTTACTTTGCTACTTTAAAACTGTATAAAGGAATAGCGAGGGATGCAGATGACAGAAAGGTTTAAACTTACTTGTCTTGGTTAAAAAGATCAATGATTTGTGTCCTTCCGTTATCATGGTTAAAAAAGATATAGAGACCCCAATGCATCAGCCAAATCCTGTTCTGAACCTGGTTTAAGGGCGATGCAAAACTCTGAAATACCAAATGCTAGTTAGTATATATACTCGCATCAAAGGGGATCTCAAAGGCTACAAAAGCAAGAAGAAAAAAGCAGACCTTTGAGTCAATAATTTCTTTGAGACGGTTGAGCTCTTCAAGTGCAATGTCCCAGTTTTGCATCAATATTTCAGATGCAAGTTTTCCCCACAAGGCGCTCAGACTTCTCTCAAGGTTAGAGCAAAGGGTCCTGTACTGGTAAAGATAATCAGCAGCACCAGAATAGTTCCCACATTCAAACTGAAACTTGGCGTACTGATACAAAGCCTCAATCTGGTCTGGACCAATCTGATAAAACAATGACATATAAGATTTGCGTTCCTCAATACCAAAAGCAAATCAAACAGTACCAAAATCAGATAAATCACAACCTGGTATCGTTCCTTCAGCATCTGGAGATTGTACTGCTTGTCAGCCCTTAGCTCCTGAACCGCGTTGGGGTTCAAAAGGAAAGTCACGAGTGGTGCAGCCGCTTCCTCCAGGGATTTGAGCCTGGCTACAACTTCTGCTCTCCTTTCCACCATATCTATCACCACAGTTTCTCCAAAATTGAACACCAAACAACCAAAGATAAAAACGCAAAATTTTACAGACATTTCCAGAGGGGAGGATATTTACCTTGGGGAGCGTCTTCGGTGTGGTAGAGACTCTTGTGGATATCCATGGCGTAATCGACCATGTTCGTCTTGTTCAAAAGTTCGATCTTGAACTTCAGGATCTGCTCATCAGGATAAAGCTGACGCTCTTGAAGGAACTCGAGTATAGGAAACACCAGGTGTCTGTCCAGGTTAGGCGCTACTCGAGGGGTCAGGTCATAGTTCTCTTTGCTTTCCGCCATCGTCGCAATCTCTCTATCTCTGCCGCTTTCCACTGGAATAAATATCTATCCGCCGAGCTCTGAAGACGGCAGAGATGGTGTTTTGGAGACGAAGAGGAAAACCTTGTCTATTGGAATTAGGGTTATCTCGAATAAGACTTTTAATATTTCTAAACTTGCCCATATACTTATTATATATTACTTTTTACCCCCAATAAGTTATTTTTTTCCAAAACAATACTTTCCCCCGAGGGGGATCTTTATCGTCTCCGTCGTTGTCTGACCGGCCGGTATCGGAGGGGTTTAGAAGCACAAATAAAAAATAAAAAAGGAAATTAAATGATTTTTGTGGAGGAGGGGCGCACGGTAAGAAGCTTTATTCGAATGGCGTATGTTAATAGTCTCGTCTTCTTCCCTTACCGGCTGAGTCCACTATCTTGCGCATATCTTCATTTACCTTTCTCCCTCTTCTCTATCGTACTGGGATTAGGGTTCTTCCTCAAGACGAACTCTTCCTCTTTTTCGTGACGAACGTTTCCATACTATTGGCAGCTTTTAAGGGTTAGACTCTCCGAATTTTGAGGCCGTGTCTTTCTATTTTGTCTCTCATGGATCCTTCAAGAAGGCAACCCAAGGACTCGCGTTACGCAAATCTCTTCGATCTCGAGGTCTGTACGGCCTCCAGCTTTTTTTGGGGTTTCCTTCAAATTTTAAGTTTATGCTGTGTTCTCTGATGGTTTGTACATGTTGGATGATCATGTCACACTGATGAATGTAGTTTTGGTGATTGCAATTCTACAGCTTCTCCATGTTCCTATAGTGGGTTTTATATGTAACTGTTAAAATTCAGAGGGAGTTTTCTGGATTTTTCATGTGTTTCTGGCTAAATTTTCACTCTTGCAGCCGTTGATGAACTTCCGAATTCCGAAACCTGATGATGAGTTAGATTATTATGGGAGTAGTAGCCAGGATGAAACTAGAAGCAATCAAGGTACTATTTTTATTTTGCTTTTGTCACCAACTGTTACACTCTGAGTGACTTTTATCATCTGTGTCTAAATGGTTGGTGATGGTCAAAGGTCGGGTAGTGGCAAACTACGGCAATGGCCTTAAACCGGGAATGAATTCTAGCACCAGGAAGAGAAAGCGGTGGACAGAAGCTGACGATGAAGCAGAGGATGATGATGACCTCTACAATCAACATGTTACTGAGGAGCACTACCGATCAATGCTTGGGGAGCATATTCAAAAATTCAAAAATAGGTCCAAGGAGTCTCGAGCCAATCACACACATCTGATGGGTGTTCCGGTGCCAAAGAGCAATGTAGGGAGTTTCAGAGGTAGGAAACTAGGGAACGATCACCATGGGAGATTCTATGACATGGACACCTCGTCAAATTTTGCATCTGATGCGATCCCACAAAGGCGAGGAAGCTATCGTGATTCAGATATTACTCCCAAGTATGTTTTTCATGTTCTATGAAGAACGTGTAACCCTGTGTAATCCCTTTATCTAATGGTGTTGGGTTTCCTGGATTGACACATCGTATTTTGCATCATTTGCAGAATAGCATATGAACCTTCGTATTTGGATATTGGTGATGGTGTTATCTACAAAATCCCCCCAAGTTTTGACAAGCTGGTGGCTTCATTAAACTTACCAAGCTTTTCAGATATTCATGTAGAAGATTTTTACTTGAAAGGAAATCTGGATCTGAGATCATTAGCAGAACTGATGGCTAGCGATAAAAGGTCTGGAGCAAGAAGCCGTAATGGAATGGGTGAGCCTCGACCTCAATATGAATCTCTTCAAGCTAGAGTGAAGGCCCTGTCAGCTTCAAACTCCACCCCAAACTTCAGCCTCAAGGTGTCAGAAGCTGCAATGAATTCTGTCATTCCAGAAGGAGCTGCTGGAAGTACTGCACGGACAATTCTGTCAGAGGGTGGTGTTTTTCAGGTCCATTACGTGAAGGTTCTGGAGAAGGGGGATACATATGAGGTTTGGATCCTGTGACAGTATTTTATGAATATTTTCATAATTTTATATCCTTCACGGCC
Organism: Eutrema heterophyllum; assembly: GCA_002933915.1. Lineage (NCBI taxonomy): Eukaryota > Viridiplantae > Streptophyta > Magnoliopsida > Brassicales > Brassicaceae > Eutrema > Eutrema heterophyllum. The sequence continues at coordinate 281,780 of PKMM01026164.1, read as the reverse complement.
CGACAACAATATCTATGTTTCCTGACATTCTTTTATGTATCCTTTCTTCAGATTGTTAGACGAAGTCTACCAAAAAAGCTGAAGGTGAAGAATGATCCTGCAGTCATTGAAAAGACAGAAAGGGACAAAATTAGGAAAGCCTGGATCAACATTGTTAGGAGAGATATACCAAAACACCATAGGAATTTCACCACTTTTCATCGAAAACAATCTATCGATGCCAAGAGGTTTGCAGATGGTTGCCAAAGAGAGGTAATCAAAATTTGCTCTCGTATTATGGCTTTACCTACTCATTTAGTTTTTATTTTATTTGCTTTTCTAAACAGCCATTCTCTTGCATGTCATTATAGAGTAATCTCTCATTTTCTATTACTTTGAGTTCACAGGTGAGAATTAAGGTGGCTAGATCATACAAATTGCCAAGGAGTGCACCAATTCGCACCAGGAAGATATCCAGAGACATGCTGCTATTCTGGAAGCGATTTGACAAGCAGATGGTACATTTTCTATTCTCCTTAGACTCTGTTGTATACTCTCAGGCTGCCAACTAGGTCTGGTTACACATTCTGCTGCCAATTTTTTTTTAAAAACAAACATGCTTTTTGCATGGGTTTCTTTGTCCTTTCTCATAGATGAGGACTTGACCAGTAATCGCAACTCTATAAAATTGGATATAGAAATGGATGAAGTTATAGTGGAAGTAGTAGATTTGGATTTTTTTTTTTTTTTAATGTCATTCTTCTGCTGGAGTTCGTTTTAACGGTGCACTTGGATTAATTTGACTATGTTGACAGGCAGAAGAGAGGAAAAAACAGGAAAAGGAAGCTGCAGAGGCATTAAAACGTGAACAAGAGCTTCGAGAGGCAAAAAGGCAGCAACAGAGGCTCAATTTTCTTATTAAACAGACTGAGCTTTACAGTCACTTCATGCGAGACAAGGCTGATTCAAAGCCTTCTGAAGCATTCTCAATAGGAGATGAAAATCCGGTCGACGAAGAGCTCCCAGAACCTTCAGCGGCAGGACCTTCTGAGGTTGAGGATCCTGAAGAAGCTGAAATGAAAGAAAAGGTCCTGAGAGCTGCCCAAGATGCAGTGTCTAAGCAGAAAAAAATAACAGATGCATTTGACACTGAATATATGAAGCTACGGCACACTTCTGACATGGAAGGACCATCAAATGATGTCTCAGTCAGTGGCTCGGGCAATATAGACTTGCATAACCCGTGAGTTTGTGTTCTTGTTATTGCCACATTTTATCTTTGTGATTTTAGAATGTCAGGCCTATTAAATCTTTCTACTTGCAGATCTACAATGCCTGTTACATCAACAGTTCAGACTCCAGAGTTGTTTAAAGGAACCCTTAAAGAATACCAAATGAAAGGCCTTCAGTGGCTAGTCAATTGTTATGAGCAGGTTCGCTCAACCTCTGTTTGCATTTTTTTTTTTTTGGACAGTGGAAATTCTTTCCCTGAGGAATCATCTTTCAGAATGGGTATATACTAAGATTAGTTTTTATATGTCCCAGGGTTTGAATGGTATTCTTGCTGATGAAATGGGCTTGGGTAAGACTATTCAAGCTATGGCGTTCTTGGCACATTTGGCTGAGGTAAATCGAATTGTTGGTCCTTTTTGTCTGTTATGGTTTGGTTATGTTAAAACTCATCTATCCGCTCACACAGGAAAAAAACATTTGGGGTCCATTTCTGGTTGTTGCCCCTGCTTCTGTTCTTAACAATTGGGCTGATGAAATTAGTCGTTTCTGTCCTGACTTGAAAACTCTTCCATATTGGGGAGGATTACAAGAGCGGACAATTTTAAGAAAGAATATCAATCCCAAGCGTATGTACCGAAGGTAACGGCTATGTGATATTTTTTAGGTTATAAACTTAACTTTTTTTGTTGATGTTCCTCTAGATGGTTTGCGTGCAACCTCTGCTTATTCTCTCAAGGGCTTCACAATCAATAAATCTTCTTTGCGCTTTTCTAAAGTTTCTCTGTTGACTCCCCTCCTTTTCAGGGATGCTGGTTTTCATATTCTAATTACCAGCTATCAGCTATTAGTAACCGATGAAAAGTATTTTCGCCGGGTGAAGTGGCAATATATGGTTCTAGATGAGGCCCAAGCAATTAAAAGTTCCACCAGGTTCTTACTTTTCCCTCGAGTCAGTTGAATCAGGGTTGCTTGTGCTCGCAAGGATCATCTTATTACACTCTTTAGTTCTTTTTTACCCCTTTGTACGTTGAATTCCCAGTGCTGGATGGTCATTCTTGTGCGATTTTGTTGCCATGCATGAGAATGTTACTTTTGTCTGAATTATCTTGTAGATCTCTTGAAATGCTAAATTCTCATGCAAGTTTCATTTTCCCTATTTCTTTGACAGTATAAGATGGAAGACCCTTCTTAGTTTCAACTGTCGGAACCGATTGCTTCTGACTGGTACTCCAATTCAGAATAACATGGCAGAGTTATGGGCCCTGCTGCACTTCATCATGCCAATGTTGTTTGACAGCCATGACCAGTTTAATGAGTGGTTCTCAAAAGGGTATGTACTAGTTGTCTGGTTTTATGGTCATGTAAAAGTTTGTAGTGAACAATCTAGGAAATTGTTTCTGATACATGATCCATATTGATTAACAGAATCGAGAATCATGCTGAACATGGAGGCACTTTAAACGAGCACCAGCTTAGCAGACTGGTGAGATTTCACTTTCTGTTTGCAGCATTAGTATGGTGACACCTCAAGTTCTATTAGTTTTTGTCTGCTTCTTATTTTTAGTTTGCTAGGCTCCCTGAGTAGGTTCTCGTACTATGGTTCCGCTTTCATTTCCGATTTATGAAATTACCCCTTTCCGTTTTTATTCCCCTCGAGAATTTTAGAAACATGACACTGATCTGTATGCATATGTCATGAACGGGAAAGCTTCTGGTTCTTGTTTTCTGTTTCTGACAGCCAACTTTCTGTCCCTTGCTTTGCGAATAGAAGGATCTGTTAATTATTGAAAGTGATTCTTGGTTCTCCATGAATTCTTCAAGTTTGTACACTGGATGCATCTTTTTACCTTTTAGAGTTATCTAGTCACTCACATTTTGTGTTTTTTCCCAAACAGCATGCAATATTAAAGCCATTCATGCTCCGACGTGTCAAAAAGGATGTGGTTTCTGAGCTAACTACAAAGACAGAAGTTACAGTACACTGCAAGCTCAGTTCTCGACAACAAGCTTTTTATCAGGCTATTAAGAACAAAATTTCCCTGGCTGAGTTGTTTGATAGCAACCGTGGGCATCTAAATGAAAAGAAAGTATTGAATTTAATGAATATCGTCATTCAACTTAGGAAGGCAAGCTCTCTTGTCAAACCAGTTTTACTTCCATGCTTTCTTTTAACGTCTTGTCCTGCTTTGTCATACGTATTCAACACGAAGTTGTATCTATCTCTCAAACAACATAGGTGCAAGAAAGTGACTTATGGTAATATATTTGTGTCGCTGGTGTCAGGTTTGCAACCATCCAGAGTTGTTCGAGAGGAATGAAGGGAGCTCGTATCTCTACTTTGGAGTGATGGCCAATTCTCTTTTGCCCCCTCCCTTTGGTGAGCTAGAGGATGTACATTATTCTGGTGGTCAAAATCCCATAACATACAAGGTGCAATTCAATACCTTAAATAAGTTCTGAGGTCGACAATACCTTGTAGGCTCTGACTTTGGTTTCGATCTTTTGATTCTCTTTCAGATACCTACACTCCTACAGAAAGAGGTGCTCCAAAGTTCTGAAACATTTTGTTCCTCTATCGGGCGGGGCATATCAAGAGAATCCTTTCTGAAGCATTTTAATATATATTCACCTGAGTATATTCTTAGGTCAATATTCCCATCTGATAGTAGGATAGATCTAGCGGTTAGTGGAAGTGGAGCATTTGGCTTTTCGCGCTTGATGGATTTATCACCATCAGAATTTGGATATCTGGCTTTGTGTTCCGTCATGGAAAGGCTATTATTCTCTATGCTGAAATGGGAGCGGCAATTCTTGGATGAAATATTAGAGTCTTTTATGGAATTCATGGATGATGATCTTAGTGGAGTTAAAACCAGAGCTGTCACAAGAATGTTGTTGATGCCATCAAAAGTTGAAACGAGTTTGCTGAAAGGGAGACAAGGCACAGGGCCTACCTGTCACTCATTTGAATCTCTAGTGATCTCACATCAGGATAGGTTTCTTTCAAATATCAAACTCCTACATTCTGCATATACTTTTATCCCAAAAGCCAGAGCTCCACCGGTATGATTTCTTTGAATTGTGAAGTGTCCAACTATTAACCTGGTAGTTCCTTACCAAGTCTTCTCAAACATGCTCTATTTGAACTTGCATTTGTCAGGTAAGCGTTCATTGCTCGGACAGAAATTTTGCATACAGAACTACAGAAGAATTACATCAACCATGGCTTAAGAGACTATTAATTGGTTTTGCACGAACGTCAGAAGCTAATGGACCCAGGAAGCCGAACAGCCTTCCACATCCTCTAATCCAAGAAATTGATTCAGAACTTCCAGTTGTGCAACCTGCTCTTCAACTGACGCACAGAATATTTGGTTCTTGCCCGCCAATGCAAAGTTTTGACCCAGCAAAGTTGCTCACGGTAATTTCTTCTCTGCTGCAGCTTCCTTTTACATTTAGTGGCTTTGATATGAGCTCTTGTTTCTTATTACAAAATTGGAACTGTAGGACTCTGGGAAGCTGCAGACACTTGATATATTATTGAAGCGGCTTCGAGCTGGAAATCACAGGGTGCTCCTGTTTGCACAAATGACAAAGATGCTGAATATTCTCGAGGTAGTATCTAGAAACAAGCCTTTAAGCTCACTGTGCGAATGAATTTGTGGTCTTATTAGTTACAAACATCCACTTTTACACCTTCCCTTTACATTTTCAATTTCATGATTATGCAGGACTACATGAACTATAGAAAGTACAAGTACCTCAGGCTTGATGGATCCTCAACCATCATGGATCGCCGAGATATGGTTAGGGATTTTCAGCATAGGTAGGATATAACTTTCTCAAGCCTCTCTTTTTCGTTTTTTTCGTGAGGCTATATGTGCACAATTGTAAACCTTACATGGTTGCAGGAGCGATATTTTTGTCTTCTTGCTGAGCACCAGAGCTGGAGGACTTGGTATCAACTTGACGGCTGCAGACACTGTCATTTTCTATGAAAGTGATTGGAATCCCACCTTGGATTTACAAGCTATGGACAGAGCTCATCGTCTTGGTCAGACAAAAGATGTTAGTGATTCTCTGTCTTTTATTCTTATCTCTGTCACAACCCCCAAAAAAACACCATTTGCTTTGTTATTTCATTTTTTATAAACTTCATGCAATTGAACAAGCATCTGCCAATGGGATGATCTTCTGTCTCGCCTGATCTCTTTTTCTGAAACTAAAACCTCTCTTAGGTTACTGTTTATCGGCTCATCTGCAAGGAAACTGTGGAAGAGAAAATTTTGCACAGGGCAAGTCAGAAAAATACAGTTCAGCAGCTTGTTATGACAGGAGGTCATGTTCAGGGTGATGATGTTTTTGGACCTGCGGATGTGGTATCGTTGCTTATGGATGATGCAGAGGCAGCACAACTGGAGCAGAAATTCAGAGAACTACCATTGCAGGTGGGGACAGCATTCTTATTACATCTAATATTTGGCAATTCTAAAATTAAAAAGAAAAGGAGAAGGTAACTTAAATCATGTTCTGAATATTGCCACTCATAACTTCATTGTATCTCCCAGGTAAAGGACAGGCAGAAGAAAAAACAGCCAACGAAATGTATAAGAATAGATGCTGAAGGAGATGCGACTTTGGAAGAGTTAGAAGAGGCTGAACGACAGGATAACGGAGAGGAACCTTCCCAAGAACCGGAAAAGACAAAATCCAGTAACAAAAAGGTATATGCTACAAAACTCAAGACTCTTTCGCTCACGTTTCTCATGACCATTAAGTCCCGGTTCTTGTACTTTGCACTAAATGAAAAAAATGATGAAACATGAGTTGGTCTACTAATGCAGCTTGTCTTAGTGTTTAGTTGATAACTTCTGGTTTGTGAAATTGCTAAAAAGGCATATGTTACGTGTGGTGATTTGCAGAGGAAAGCTGCTTCAACTCCGAAATCTAGAGTTTCTCAGAAAGCAAAGGAAGAAGCGAATGGTGAAGGAGATGCTCCTCTTCAGCCTCAGAGAACAAAAAGGGTAAAGAGACAAACAAAGAGCATAAACGAGAGTCTTGAACCTGTCTTCTCTGCATCAGTTACTTCAACGAATGGAGAATTCGATCCAAGTAGCTCCAAGGCAGATGCTGCTAACTAATCCGAATATTCAATAGATGTTAACTTCAGGCAGGTTTTAGTAAATGGTTCCTAGTTTTTTGAGCCATGTGTACAGAATTTATTCAAGTTTTACTCTTCTAACGTACCATCGGTCTAATGGTACATATATGTATAAATATTTCGGATTTATCTTTATTTATTGATATAAAAATAAAAATTTCATTGTTTATAAAACCGTCCAAACTCCTTCAAAATTAACAAATTAATCTCTTTCCCAGTTCTCTCACTACTCCTTTCAGAAGCTTTGATCACAGTTCTCGTAACGCCCACTAAAAATTACGCATACATGACATGGAAAGACATAAAACACTTAAATTTACACACATTTTCTGTGAACACTATTTAAACTTTCCTTGGTGTGATTTTATTTCTAAAACAAATTTGTAGAAGCATTTGAACCAGGACATAAGAAACTCCCAATCATCACCATTAATTCATAAAGATCTTTGCTATTTTATCTTATTAATGTTTTGAGTTTCAACATTTAGGATAAGGAATATCACAAGCCGCTAGAAGTTTGTGAACATTATCGGATGTAACATAGTGACCAAACATTGGGGTTTTTGTGTAACCACAAAGACAAGAAGTTTGTTCTTTCAGTTTCTCGCAACAATATTCCGGCGGCTTACTTCCCTTGAGTATCGCTGGTAGGCATGACATTAGCTCTGTCACGAAGCACGCCGACGCTTTCACTTCTCTCCCCAAACCTTCAACCACAGCTGCTCTGGTCGGAGCTATAGATGACATTGACGACTATAACAAATGCGATGATGATCACTAATTTCGTCAACTTCATGTTTTGAATACCTTTTTTTTCTTCTCTAATTCTATTTATTTTAACGAATGTTTGAGATTGTTGGATTCTGGTTTTCACTTTTCAGGGGTGATAAAATTATCATACATGGGTTTTTAAAACAATTTGAGTCTAGAAAGGAAAAAAAAAGAGAAAATAGTTGAAAATATATATATATATATATATATATATTATATATGTATGGATTTTTACTATATAAATTTACTTGCAAATTTGA
>PKMM01026164.1:201175-273881 GCA_002933915.1 Eutrema heterophyllum | reverse complement strand
GATTCATATTACCCATAAACAATCTTTTTAAATGAACGAGAGGATTCACGAACCAAATTTTAAATCTTATTATATAACTTAAAATTGAATCTAATTGATAAAATTAATATAATATTATTTGATATATTATGAATCTTATATAGATTTAATAATTTACATATTCTTCTGTGGTTTTATTATTTCTAGTACTTTACTTTTTTGATTTTATTAGTTTCTATTTTAAAAAAAAACACAATTTCCTTTTCGTTTTTTGTTATTTTGTCTATTTAAAAATAAATAACTAAAAATTGGAAAATTTATATTATTGTATTGACACATGTCACAATCTAAATTAAAGATGATACATGTCAAGATCTCGTGAGTTATAATTATCTTACATTGTCGGCGATTCAGCTTTATATAACACGATTGAAAAAGTCTAATAAAAAAATTTCCGACCCCTAAATCTAATAAATTAAAGAAATGATAAAGAAAGACGCAGAAGAGATGAGTAGTAATGATATGGAACAACTACCCCATGTTCTTATACAAGAGATCTTACAGAGACTTGGTGCAAAATCTCTTGTAAGATTCACATCTGTTTCGAAGAAATGGAACTCTATGATCAAAATCCAAAAAAAAACAAAAAAAGACTGATGAAGGAGTGGAAGGTTTCTCTCGAAACTCACGGCTCTTTTGAGGATAAGATTCAGAAAGTTCTGGCCCAAGAACAAAGGTATTCCTGATCCTAGTTTTAAACACCCAAACCATTTATTATAAGATAATTCTTAATGATAATTATCAATGTAAAAGTTTTTGCAAAGAAATAAAATGAATGTAAGAGTTTTTTGTTTGTTACAGTGATGATCAATTGAAGTTTATATTATGTCAATGGTACAAGCTGATTCCATATACTGATTGGATCATATACATAACTAAGGATACAAAGAAAGCGAACAGAGGATCCCAAGCTAATGGTATCTTCTTTTCTTCTTGCTGAAGTTTGTGCGCCTTTGAGAGAAATCCTCTCCTTTTCAGTGGCTTCTGATGAAATGGAAAAACACAAAGGTACTGCCATCAATACTTTTTACAGCGGTGATAATATTTCTGTTGATTATATAGATATTCTCTAATCCGGTTGATTTGTTGAAACTTAGTTTGAGGAAGAGATCGACACCATCTAGTCGCTGGATTGATGACATACAATTCTTTTTGAAAATCGTAGACGCAAACAAGACCATCACAACTTCCGGTCATTGCAAGAGGATACTGATTTGATCATCGAGTTCCATTTCTTTGAAACAGATGTGAATCTTACAAGAGATATGTACTGTTTTTTATAATCCATAATTCAATACAATTTTTATAATTAATAAATCCATAAGATTTTGATGTGTTTACCCGTAATTATATTTTGAGGCGTATTAACAATTAATTAAAGCCATAAAATAACTAAAAATCATTGAAAACATTTAATTCAAAATAAATAAATGATATACTATATAGTTAGAGATGCCAAACAAGCCAGCCCGCGTCCAAATAGCCCGACCCGATGCGGTTTCAATTTTTTATTGGGCCTCGTGGGCTGCGGTCCCAAAATCCCTTGTCCAAACCCAACCCGCCTGTAATATGCGGTTTAGCGGACTGACCCGCGGGTTTCTATAAAATTCACAAATTCATATCAAAGTTATGGTTGTTTCTTCAGTTTTGTAGATGTAGTTGTGCTTATGAATGGACTTGATAGCTAAGACGGTTTCCCCGACATAAAATCTTGCCTCATCTTCAGTAAGTAACGTCATCATATCCCCACCACGTAGATTCTCCATAATAAGATACAAATACTCTTCATCTTGGAAAGAACAATACAGATTTACGATGCAATTGCTGTCAACCTCTGCAAGTAACTTTCTCTCTGCTTTTACATGTTCCACCTGAAACAGAAAATCAGATTTCAACAAATACGTTGATAAAACAAAAGAAGATGTATCAAATGGCAGCTTGAAGGAGATACTTGGCCTCTAGCATCCCAGATTTCTTAAGTTTTTTCATTGCATAGACATGACATATTCCATTCTCCCTACATATCCTAACCCGCAGCAAGAGAGAAACAAAATCGTAAGAGAACCAAAGTTTGCATAAAGTGTTAAAATTCAGGCACTATCCACAACACCTAGAGCTAACTATATGATCCATGCTTAAAACTAGAAAACAGTCTGATTTTCAAGAAAAGTTGCGTTTATTCTCAGGTGGCATAAATCATAGAGCCCAATAGTCAACTAAAGATCAACGAATTAAAAAAAATATTGCACGTACGTAGACAAGAGGAGTCCTGATCATAGTCCATAGTCCAAGAGGAAGTAGCAACAACACAAGAACACTAACTTTTCTCTTGAACTCGTCATTAACACCACTCGACATTAGTTTACTCGACCAAAAAAAACATGTGAATTTAGTTGTGGAATTAACAATTAACAACTTAGTTGTCACAATTAACAATTAACAAATTCACAAATTCATATCAAATTTATTGACAAACTTCATACGGAGACAAAATCCGATGGCCAAATTAGAGATAATGAGTTTACATTAGCTAGTTCGGCTACAATGGTTGCGAGCTTAGCTACTTCGAAAGCGGAGTCGTAGAAAAATGTGGATTTGAGGGGTTTGTCGGAGAAATTAAAGATTTGAGAGAGGAGGTTGCTTGTGTAGAAGACGACGTCCACTAGGAACCAATTGGTTGAGGCTGCAAAGAGGTCACGACCGTGGTGGCTGAGGAAACGGCGAGAGAAGAGTTTGTAGAAGGAGGAAGAAGTTTTCGATTTCGATCGAAGAAATTTTTGATTTCTGCGGTTTGGACCGCAAACCCGTGACAGGTCGCCCCGCGAAACCCGAAATCCATACGGGTCAAGCCCGCTAAGCCCACTTTTTTTGGACATATTTTATTGTGTCCAGGCCCGCTCTTCAGTGGGCCTAATTGGGCTGAGCCCGTGGGTTAAAACCCAATTTGACATCTCTATATATTTGACCCTTTTTTTTTTTTTTGAAAACATTTGACCTTATTACGTACTTCCTTTGCAAATTTGATATGAAAGGGAGAGTTGAGATCTTGGCAATTATGTCTTGATGTATCTTTTAGGACAACCGTACACGTTCAAAGAATTAAAATATAAATACAAGGTTTCGGAAAGTTGTTGAAAAACAAAAGAACAACTAAATTGAAAATTTTGAATATACATTACGCTACAAAATAGAAAAGAAAAAAAATATGAAATGAAAACTATTTGCCAATATTCAAATCTGAACATTGAAAATTGAAGTTAAATTTCGGTGGTAAAACATTGACGAACTTGTAAAAGAAATCATGGGATTCGGCGTCGAAAGTGTTTAAAAGGATATACTTGAAAAGGATGCCAATCATGGACGACTCTCGTCATTTGTCTCAGGCAATACATAAAACGGATCTCACATTTGATTACTAGGAATATATAATATATTGCGTTGTATAAAAACTTTTATGTTTCCGGATCGATCTAAATATCATATTGAGTAGTGTTCAAGTGCTAAAAACGAGATTTCTTAAATTGTTGAAAGGTTTGATGGAGATAACTTGTACAAAGATAACAACATATATATGTATGAAAATAGAAAACACTTAATTAACACATTTTCTTTTATAAACGCTACTAAAGTTTTCTTTGTGTCGTTGGTTATACTTATACATGATTTGTTTTCTTAAACGACCAATATACAGAATCAGTTTGAACCATGACATGATAAACCTCAATCATCATCATTATATTGTATCTTATAAATATTTGGATTTAACACAAAGAGGATGAGGAATACCACAAGTCTTTATAGCTTTGCTAACATTTTGGGAGTAAAAAATGTGATTAAACGGGGGATTTAAATAAACACAAAGACATTGCGACTCTTTCAACTTCTTGCAACAATCTGCCGATGGCTGGTTTCCTGCGCGAAACGCTGGCCAACATGAGTTGAGTTCTCTCAAACACTTGGTTATATCTCCATCAGAGATTGCTTTGGTTGGAGCTAGAGATGACAGAATAACCGTCACAAATGCGATGAGCATTAATGTTGTGAACTTCATGTCTTGAAACTTTAGTGACTTCTTCAATTTCAACTCTTTCAAAGATTATTTGAGATTTTTGATTTTAGAGTTTTCAGGGATGGTAAATCTATTATATATAGATGGAGTTTGAAAGAATCATAAGGAACAAGAGTGTGTTTTAGGTAGTGTGTAGGTATTATTTCGTTACTAATTAACTAAAAATAATACATTTCATATCGATGTGATTTTGTATTTGTTATAATTCATATGGTTTTGACATATGTGTTTTTGTGTATTTAGATTGTTACACGTATTATAATAACTAGAAAACATTTCATTCAAGAAAATTATATACTATGTATGAATTTTGACCATATTAAATTATTTACAAATTTGATATGAAATGGAGACTTGAAATCTTTGCAAATGTGTCTTGTATTATCTCTCTGGTCAATTGCATATACTCAAAGAATTTAATATAGATACATAGAATTAACGTGGTGATATAGATACATAGAATTTAATATAGATACATAGAATTAACGTGGTGATATGCTTATGACATGTATTTGACTCGTATGGTGATAATACATAGAGAGGAAGTCCAATAATACAAATCCAACCAAATAACGTGGTATTTGACTCAATATTTGCTCATTTGTATTTTACTCTTAAAAACACTTGTAATTCCATTCTAATCCAACTTAAAATCAAATCCAACTTAAAATCAAATCCAACTTAAAATCAAGTCCTTATACAAATTCTTAGTGGGGGTTATTGGTTCTTGCATTTTAATGAATTTAGAAATTATTCTCGGATTTAGAAATCCTAATGAATCCATTGATTTTTAAATCAGATAAGTTAATTTCAAAATTAAATAAGTTGGATTTCAAAATCAAATAAGCGGATTATCGTAAATTAACCAAATGGATTTACAATAATTTTTCGTTCTTTTTCTTTCATTAATCATCTATTATTCTCCTAAAGTATATAATCTGTCCACATATTTGTTGCAATTATTGCTCTCAATTGATTGGTATGTTCTCTTTCTTGATCATGGGTTCCAAGCAGGGCCGGCCCTGAGGCCAAACAAGCCAAGCATGGACTTGCGGCCCTCGTTTTATAAAAAAAAATTCAGCCCTAAAATTGTTAAAACTCTTCTTAGGCTAGTCGTAAAGTGTAGATGTTTAGCACTACATGTCATGAGTTCGATTATGATGAAATGGTTTTGTTTTGTTTTTTTTATTTTTAATAAACCAATATAATTAAAACTCAGGGCCGGCTATGGTTCCAAGAATTTCGTCATCATTGTTATTAACTTCTTCAAGATCTTCTTCTTCTTCTTCATCAAAAGTTGAACCTCCACTTAGAAACTAGCGATAAGCCTCGTGTCCAGCATGTGTTTTTTTTTTTAATATATATTGCCTCTTTGGCTCTCGCGTTACTTTCATTCTGTAATTTTAGACTCTAGAGAGACACAATGGCGAATGCAATAGAGCAGAAACAAAAATCTCAAACTGTAGTAGAGACGAAGCTTGATATCCACAATGTGGTCACCACAGCCACCACTTACGGTGAGGACAGCCGTCATGGTGGCAGACGCAACGACGTGGCAATGGTTGTGTTAAGAGCCATGTGCATGGCCGTATCGGCGGTGGCTGTGTTGTTAATGTTGACAGCCCGTGAGATTACGTAATCCTCTGCTTCTTCCCTACATAGACCATCAATTCCTCTACTTCTTGTTCTTCTATGTGTTGGATCAAACTATGTTGTTGGTCTGAGAAATCTAGATCTTGATGGTTTTTGTCGGAAACACATTGATGGTGTTGAAGAAGAGGGAAGAATCTGGATAAAAAGATGCGAGCATACGAAACCCATCTACAAAACCCTATGAGGAAGAATTTGAACAGAGCAAAGAAAGGGAGAGAAGAAGATTGTTTGCATTCCGACAAGAAACACTTCTTCATGGTTGTGTATCAAATGAATGAATGAAATGAATTTTCAAAGAACTAAGCAAAGCGTCTTAGAGGAGATGTTGAAGGTATAGAATTTATGTGCATGATAGAGTTTTCAAAAAGGCAAAAGAGAGGAAGGTGGTAGTCCGTATTTGAAAAGGAAAAGGAAAGAGGAAGTTTCTTTCAATTTCTTGCAACATTGTTGGAAACATTTTTGTCCAGTTTGACAGTTTGATCCAACACATGTCGGGTGGCTGTGTCGTTAAGCTTCAGCTGGATTATTTTTGAAAGAAAAAAAAAAATCATTGAACCAACATTAACGAAACACGTAGTAGCTTCAGCTGGATTTTTTTCCGTTAATGTTGATCTTTTTTTGTTTCTTGTTTCATCTTATAACAAAAAAAAAACCACTTGAAAATCCAAATCCAACCAAATAACAAGGTTTCACTCGATATTTGCTCATTTGTATTTTACTCTTAAAAACACTTGTAAATCCATTCAAATCCAAATTAAAATCAAATCCTTATGCAAATCTTTACTATTGAATAACACTTGATTTTAACATGGATTTTAAAATCATAGAACCAATAACACAAGATTTGAATATGGATTTCAAAATCATAGAACCAATAACACTGGATTTGGTTTGGATTTCCAAATCCATTAAAATGCAAGAACCAATAACCCCTCCGTAGTAGCTTCAGCTGGATTTTTTTCCGTTAATGTTGATTTTTTTTTGTTTCGTGTTTCATCTTATAACAAAAAAAAAACCACTTGAAAATCCAAATCCAACCAAATAACAAAGTTTCACTCGATATTTGCTCCTTTGTATTTTACTCTTAAAAACACTTGTCAATCCATTCAAATCCAAATTAAAATCAAATCCTTATGCAAATCTTTACTATTGAATAACACTTGATTTTAACATGGATTTTAAAATCATATAACCAATAACACAAGATTTGAATATAGATTTCAAAATCATAGAACCAATAACACTGGATTTGGTTTGGATTTCCAAATCCATTAAAATGCAAGAACCAATAACCCCTCCTTACTATTGAATAACACTTTATTTTAATATGGATTTTAAAATCATAGAACCAATAACACAAAATTTGAACATAAATTTTAAAACCATAGAACCAATAATACTGAATTTGGTTTGGATTTCCAAATCTACTAAAATACACAAACCAATGACACCAAGTGTAAATTTTGAAAGCTTTGTTAAAAGTTTTAAACTACAAAATAGAAAGGAACAAAAAAAAAAGGATGTGAAATGAAAAGTATTTATTCAACACTGAAATTATGGCATACAGTCCATAGGCCCATAGCAAAAGGGCCAAGGGAACAGTATTTAAACCAGATGTTAAAACTTATTCCGGCGGCTGCAAAGAAGTGACTGAAATAATGGCGGATCATCTTCCGGAAACATTGAAACCCTTCTTTAACAGAGCCACCGAAGCTCAGGTTATCTCTCTCTCTACTACTCATTCAATTTTATTCTGTAAACCTTCACACACCCGAAAACACACTTATCATTTGATTCAAAGTTAGGGTTCTTTTGTTCTCCGTTGTTCTGGGTTGAGTTTCTTTGGGTTTTTTCAGAGTTACCACTGAATCTGGGATTTGATCCTCATTCATTGATGTTATATGATGACATGAACAAAACACTTCCTTCCACATTCCTACTGTTAATCTCTTGATTCATGTGTTATTTGGCAGGAGCGATTGGCGAGGCTTGAATCTGCTCTTGCGTCGACCAAGATAGGTCCTTTCTTCTCACCAATCTCTGAATTCTGAAACAAGTGATTGACTCGGATCTTCAGGCTTTAACACTTCTTTGTTCTCAGACATTCCAGATGCGGAACTTGTGGAGAAGATAACCCAAATCCAGTCAAAACTCGAAGAAGCTAACGAGACGGTGAAGCTAGAACAGAAGAAGGTAATCTCTTACTGTTCGCATTGTTTTCATTACCTTATTTATGTTGTGTAGGTTTGTAGCTTGTTATGGAGTTTTGACTATGGATTCTACTAGGTGAAGGAATTGACCACTGAAAACGAGAAGCAAAGGTACCGTATACTGCATCTTGTGAGTGCACTAAAGGCTGCTGATGAGAAGCTTGAGAAGATCTCAAAATGATCCGATTCTTTGTCTCTTCTTGTGATGCGTTTCTTGACATCCTTACAAAGAGAAGGATATCATACTCATAATTTATTTATATCAGAAATGATGAATTTTTTGCACTAGTCTTGGATGATATATATACGCGTACATCTTGGCACGTATGTGTGTGTGTGTATTGATGATTTACTGAGGCTAGTAACTATACCTGCGATCCCGAGGAAGAGATTGATTATTCACATTTGAAGTAAGCTTGCTATATTCGCGTTAGGAACATGAAACATTGCCTACTACTCTGTAGAATCTGTTATGAGGTTAGCTAAGGTTTCAGCCGGTTTGGTTAGCTATTGAAGCGGATTCATCTCTCGTTTGTTTATGAGCTTTTCAGTGCTTTTGCTATGACCCCTAAGTCATTAGTTATCGTAAAATCGTGCTTAAATCTGGCCATCATCTTGGTTAATATTGGTGTCCAATTTCACCTTGCCTGAATGGTGTTTACTTTCGGTTTCCGGTGAAACCATTGTTTTCAGGCATAGATTTCTGCTGCCTCTTTTTGATTGCGAATGACATTGGATTTTGCACACACTTGTTAGATTTAACAAGGCATTGCTTAGTTGCCTTTGGCTCGAGAAGCAAGTCTGTAATTAGCTCCATGGGGAAAAGGTTCATAAGTAGTGATAAATGTCTCGGTGTGAATGTTCCTTCAATCTTATTCCATGGCTTGAACGTGAAGCAAGAAGATGATGCGCAACACTATAGACACAATTTGATGAAATCTTGCTCTTGGTTTCTACTGGTGTTTCTAGAGCTTTCCTGTATGTTACCCTGAGCAGGTCCCGGAGATGAGCTTGTTTGATTGGATCAAACCAAGGGTGAACGAAAATGTCTTTCACCTTCCTCTCTCTTGATTCCCAAAAGAGACGTTGAAACACAACTTTAGAGCTCATTGGGGTTGTTAGACAATAAAAGAAAAGGTCCAATACAATGGGATTGGTGAATACGAAAACGCCGATTAGATGCTAAGTTTAATCTGAGGGCTCATATTGGTTTAAAGTTCAATACTGACATCTGAAGTCTGAGAGATGCTCTTTTTCCACAGCGCGAATATCAACGATTCATATAACAAAGAAGAAGAGACTAACTTTGTTTTTATATCCAAAATTGGTCCAAAAGAATGGGCCACAGTTCCACAGCCATAGAACGTTAATGAAAAGAGAATAACAATTCCAAAACAAGATAAGTTTTAAAGAAATCAAAAGATTGGGTTGGTAGACATACAAAGACCAAAGAATCAAACCCACACCCAAAATATTTATAAAAAAAAAAAAAAAACCGGTAAACGCAAGACGTGTTAGATTTTATACATATTGAAATCAGATCACTATCCCGGAAATTATAGAAGAAATAAAATGAAAAATGATGTAGCAATTGCTAGGAAGTGGGTCAGGCAGAGTCAGATGGACCAGACGGAAGCAGCTCATAGCCATCGTGATGACGGTTCGACTCAACCGGTATGCATTTAAGACCAACGGCTAGAATCATGCTTATGGATCCAATCAGAATGCAGAGAAGCCAATGTTGCCAGCTCAAAGGAACAGTGCTTGCAAATGCTCCAAGGAACTCAACAATGATCACTTGGAATCCAACTGTCGCAGTCATCACAGCAACAAACACCCAACTGTCGAACATTCCTTTAAACACGTTTATCTTCTCTATCTCTCGGCTGTTTACCTCGTTAAACACCTGTTTTGTGCAAAGCATTTAGTGCTGTTATTTTCAGAAACACTTTTTATCGGTTTTTTTTGTGGTGAATGTTGTTGTGTTTTTTTTTTTTTTTTACCTGGCAAAAAACAAAGGAGTTGAAGATGATGGTGTTCAGAACGGCTGTTGAATCTGGGCCGTTGAGGTTGAGTATTTGTTTGCCAGAAAAGTTGAGAATGCCGAGGACGATTAACTGATAAATGCTCTGACCAATGATGTTTCTCCACATGGCTCTGGTGATGAAGCTTGCAGTTCTACCGATTGGTTGACGTTTCATTAAACCTTCGTTGGGAGGTTCGGTTGCTAGAGCCAATGCACCGAGTGTGTCCATGATCATGTTGACCCAAAGCAACTGCACCGCAGTTAGTGGTGCAGATCCTGAAAAGGTGTAGAACAATCATTGATTAAACTGTTCTTCAAAACAATCATTGGTGAATTTTGTGCGTGTGTTTGGTTTTAGTTACCTGTGATGCAAGCAGAGAAAAAGTTGATGATCAGAGCAACAACATTAACAGTTAACTGGAACTGAACAAACTTCTGGATGTTTATATACACAGCACGTCCCCATTTCGCCACATTCACAATCGTTGCAAAGTTGTCGTCCATTATGATTACATCAGCATTCTCTTTCGCAACCTGTGTATCCCCGGGAGTTTTAAAATAAGAGAACATTCAAATTTGTAGAACATGCAACGCTATCGATTTCCAATGATACAATATATCAGTAACAAAGGCTAACCTCTGTTCCAGCTATTCCCATGGCAAGTCCAATGTCAGATTCATGCAATGCAGGAGCATCGTTTGTTCCATCTCCAGTCACTGCAACTACCTCTCCAATTTTCCTCAAATTGTTGACTAGTGTATGTTTGTCCAACGGCAAAGACCGAGCCATCACCTGAAGTTAGAGAACAAAAAAAGGATATTCTAAGATGCTCTAAACATTTTAAAAGACGGAAGAGAGTATTAACAAAATCCATTCTACTAATCTAAATCAGAACCTGAATTTTGGGTAAAATGGCCCTCATTTCATGTGGAGGCAAATTACGGAATTCTGAACCTTCTATAGCTACACCTCCTGCTGTAAGTATTCCACATTCCTTTGCAATAGCTTTGGCCGTGCTTATGTTATCACCAGTGACCATACGAACAGTGATCCCAGCAGCTTGACAAGTCTGAACGGCTTCTCTAACACCGGGGCGAACTGGATCCTTGATTCCAACAACTGCAACCAATGTGTAGCCACCATCAGGAAGATCCCCACTGGGAGCTTCATCAAGATCTGTGTAAACCAAGCAGAGAGTCCTCAGAGCCTCTGAAGCAAATCCCTCTATGACTTCAGAGATATTTGCAATCTTTTCTTCAGATAATGGAACAGATTCTCCGTTTGAATCCAAAACCTTCTCGCACATTTTCAAGACAATTTCAGATGCACCTTTGCAGAAAGCGCGTACACTGCCACCAGAATGAGATGTAAGAACAGACATTTTCTTCTTGTCTGAGTTGAAAGGCTCGATCTTGAGAATCTTATGTTCTCGGCGTTGCGTATCAACATCACCGCCCAAAAGCAAACCAAATTCCAGTATCGCCCTTTCTGTAGGTGATCCCAGGATCTGAGTTTTTCCTTCCTTATCCTTCACGACTTCAGAACCAGTGTTCTGAAATATGGCCTGTATAAGAATATTCTGAACTTGTTCAGATAGGTTCAACTGGAAGTTTTCCTCCTGCCTCTCCTTGATATTTTCAGATATCCAAACTTTGTTGACTACCATGTGGTTAGTGGTTAAGGTCCCCGTCTTATCCGTGCAAATACAGGTAGAAGAACCCATCGTCTCACAGGCAGCCAGATGCCTCACAAGTGCCCTGTCCCTCATTAACTGCTTCATAGCAAATGCCAGACTTAAGGTCACGGCCAAAGGTAACCCTTCGGGTACAGCAACGACTATGATGGTTACAGCAATTGCAAAGTAGTCAAGGAGTTTCAGTGCATCTTCAGAAGACCACTCAGTGATACTACCAGCAGTGGCTTTGTATACAACGAACCTTATGCACAACACCACAAACGTCAGCACTGCAAAGCATAAACCAATCTTACCTATGATTGTAGCAACCCCATTTAGCTTCACCTGCAGAGGGGTCTCATCCTCTCCACCTTCACTTAGAGTTTCCATTAACTTCCCCCACTCAGTCCTCATACCAACGGTTGTCACCAGCATTTTTGCAGAGCCGTTTTGGACTTTGGTTCCTGAAAGCAGAAACGGCTTCTCTTTATTTACGTGTGATGATTCACTCTCTCCTGATAAGCTTGACTCATCTATCTCAAGATTGTATCCGGATATAAAAATCCCATCCGCTGGAACTCGATCCCCAATAGATAGATGAACCACATCTCCAACAACCAAGTCATCAATGGAGACCTCTTGTCTATTCCCATCCCTGGTGACTTGAATATTAATCTTCTTCTTCTCTCGATCCAAATCTCTGAACTGCAAAGATTGCTTGTAGTCACTAATAGCAGTAACCATGACCACCAAGATTATACTTAGCAAGATCCCCGTCCCATCATACATTCCCTTTGGAAATCCTTCTGTGGCAACTCCAACTCCTATCGATACTACAGCGCAGACCATAAGGATGATAAGGGTAACATCTTGAAGCGCTTCCCAGACAAACGTTAAAAATGATCTGGCTGGTTTCTCAGCATATCGATTTTCTCCATAGATTTTTTCTCTGATGTGTAGTTCACTCGAACGGACACCTTCAGTGAGAGATACAGACACTTTCTGAGCAATTCCTTCAGCTCCTCCACTGTTCGTCAGGCTCTTTGTGTCATGATTGCGAACCATAGAAGCAAGTTCATCTGCTTCAACATAAAATCCCGCTTGTTTGACCTCATCAGTGAGTTTATATTCTCTCCGTGCACCAGCTGAAGAAATACAAAATGAAAAGAAAAGGGTTACAAAACCATAAACCCAGTCACCCACCAAATTCTGCAAGTCATGCATATCTGAAACTCAAACATTGCATATCTTACCATCAATGAACTGAAGAGCTGCCTTTTGAACATAGAAGGCAACCCGTATCTTTTCCTGGTTATGAAATAAGGAAAACGTGAGCTGATTGAAGAACACTACAACAACTAAATCGTTGGTCACACAAGAAAGAACAAAACAGACATTGATCTTTATGGAATCAACATCTGCAGGCTAATTAACAGCATCAAAACAGTCCAACTGCCATAAAGATTGATAGCTTATTTTGTTTGCATTATGCTTTCTTCGGCAGAAGAGGGTATTAAGCTTTGTGCAACACCAGCTAATTGTTGTTGTATGTCAAAGTTTCAGTGACCCAACAAGATACAACCGGAGCTACCATAATAAATAATGTATTTGCCTTTGAAGCTAAAACTCAATGACATTTGATCTATCTGCAAGATTATAGTCAAACAGCCTACTGTTTTGTTCAATTGTTGTTTTAAAATACTGTCAATGTTTCGATTTCAATATGAAAAGAAAAATGACTAAAACTGAGAAGAAAAAGACCAAATGACTTAAATTCAAAAGATTCCCAATCTGCTTCTTTATTTTATTCACGCAAGTGGACAAATAAAGTTGATGTCTGTTTCAGAATGGTATGGATCCGCTCCACGAAATTTCCTCGTAACTTCGTAAAGCTAAGGTCAAAAAGAATACAGTACCACAAAGTCAACAACTACAGTATATGAATATTAAAGACCAAAGACAAGTTAGATGTTAATTAGTAGATTACAACCAGATTTGACGTCCAGAAAGTGGATTATTAGTTATACTTTGAGCTAAAATAAAATGTGTAACGATGGGACGGCTAAGATAAAATTGATTGATTCAATTGGAGACACGAAAGCATGACCTAAATATTATGTTAGCGAATAAATAGCCGTAATAAATAGCTCATCCGTTACACATTTGATTAACAATCCCCTTTCCCTTGCATATTCCTAAACAATTTATACTCCTTAAGACTTTCATACCAAAAAGTTAAAAGACTCAGTGAACCCTAAAATACGCGTAACTTTGTGTTTCGTTGACTGAAAATTAGAAACAATTATATTATAGGGGTTCCATATGAAATAAATATAATTTATAGCCGGTTATTTTTGGCAATATCAGATGAGAAAATTATAAGTTTATAACCGATTATTTTGGATCTTTCGTTGCGAATCGGGAAAAAAAAATGGAAAACAAAAATAAAACAGGGAAATGTGAAGAAAAGATCTACAAAAGACGATTTGACTCTGCAAAAAACAAAAAAAAAGTAATAAACAATTATAGCATTTTGAATGGATCATCAATGGAAACAATTCCTAAACTCAAGGATCGTAAAATTTTGATTATTAATTCATTTCTTATAGCTCGTGATCTGTTAGCGTAGAAGGAAACATCGGAAACTGTAGTCGAAATGAGTAAATGCTACTGGAAACATTAACCACGATTTTCAAAAATTTCCAGGCATTTTCCCGGAAACCAAACATTCTCCAGAAATCCAGATCAAAAATCAGAAATCAAAAAGCCAGACCACGCAAATTAAACTCCATCTCCGCCGTATGCATCACGAGAACAGAGAAAAACCAGGAAATCGGAGAGAGGAAATAAAATAACAGACCTGAATCTGGCATCTCTTCTTCTCATTCTCAGCGAGCGCGTCGAGATTGCTGATCATACGGAAACGACGAGCCCGATTTTTGACGATGGAGACGGAGGACCTCCATCGATGGCGAGCCTCGAGCGACGGATTCTTGGCGTCGACCTCGAAATCCTTGAGGAGATTAGACATTTTTTCCAAAATCTGTCTACTTCTCTCTCCAGATAGCTGTTTCAACACAGAGAAATCTTCGCCGGCGCGAAGGAAGCTGAAGAGAAGAGAGAGGAGTGAAGCCTCCTTCCTAATTACTTATGCTAAATCTCTCTCTCTCTCTCTCTGGCATCGTGGGAGTTTGTTGTGAGAGTGCAATTTTATGGGTTATCAAAACCCGGTTTAGTCGGGCCGCCGGGTCGGGTCGCCTTTTCGTATCCACTGGATCGTTTTTTTATTTGACGCAATCCAACCTCGAAGAAAGTCTTGCGTCCTTTTTTCGTGGGGTTCGTATGTATTTGACGTTCGTGGTGGTGAAGTGGAATCATATAATCCTTAAATAAATGCTGTTACAAAAAAAAAAAGGGAATTAAATAAATATCCATATTCAAGATCCGACCCGACAAATCAGCCGAATATTTGGTTTTGTTTTAGCAAGTTTTCTATTTCTATATATGTGCATTGATAATTTTTTTTAAATCTGTGTTTCCACTAAATCAACAAAATGTGTGATTTATATTACCACCCGATTGTAACTATATTACTACACTCGGAGAATATTGCAGATGCTTTCAATGATACTCCATTTTTCATATCAGTTTATGTTTTGTTCATTTTCATGCAAATTCTCCATGTATTTTTAAAATTAATTTCTATATCGTAATTATTATTTAAGATATAAGATCAGATATTTTTAAAAATCATGGTTTATTATTTCGAATTAGCCAAATTAACAAACATAGATAATGTTTTTTCTTTTTGATAAAGTAACATAGATAACCAAATTTAGGAGCTATCGGTTACCGGTAACTCGATCAGTTAAATTCATTAAAAAATATATTAATGGAGATAACCAAATTATGATTTCAAATTCTATGGGTCAAAAAAAAAATTGAATATTATGATCTTTAATCCATATAGATTATTTCATAACATTTTGGTTAACAGAGAAAAACAATATGAAACACAAATACGTAAAGTAAAGTAAATGGATTATTTGCATTGAAGGTGCCATCCAACTTGCTCTGTTTTAAGTAGTCATGGACATAATAACCGAACCGAATGAACTGAACCGAACCAATCCAAAATTGATGGTTCGGTTAGATTATGGTTATTACTTTACAATAACCGAATGATTTTTATTTTTGATATCCATTGGTTATGATATCCATTGGTTATATAACCGATAATCAATGGATATCCATAGATATCAAATACTAAAGTTCAAAAACATAAAAATATATTTACTTCTCCCAAGTATCGAAACGCAGACCACCAAGTCTCTTATTTAATGTGCAACCAACTAGATCAATCGTGAAACTTGATAATTCATTATATTTTATTTAACATAAAAAATAAGAAAGTTTTGGGTAACCGAAATAACCGAAATTTAACCGAAATATTTCCGAAATTAACCAAAATTTAACTGATATTTCGGTTACCATTCGGTTATTAATTTTGTTAACCATACCGAACCAAACCGAACCGAAAATCGTTTGGTTACCATATGAATAGTAAAAAATATAACCGAACGTATCCAAAAACCAAAATAACCGAACCGAATAACCATATTATCTTTTTAGGATTCCTCTTCCACGCTTTATATGAGGCTGCGCTGCCTTGCCTTCGTTTACCAACGTTTTCCTCTGTTGTCTTTACGCCTTTTTCAATTATTACACATTTCCTCACCAAATATTCAAGACCTTATTTTTTTCTTTCTTTGTACCCAAATCCATTAAATACATTGACTACTTGCTACAATTAAACAAATATTACATGAGCTTTCTATATAATTGTGGTCGAAAGACTTTAAAACTATTATTTCGAATTAGCTTTCTATATAATTGTGGTTTCCCACAAGTTGACAAATAAAAAACAACTTGATCACAAATCTGGTGCCTTTAAAGAATCCATTTTTATACATATATAAAAAATAACAGATCTATACAGAGATGTTTGGTTTGTATAGATTTGTATTATCACAACATGTAACCCTCTTTGGTTTCATTAATAAAATTCAGATGACAAAAAAAATAAAAAAAAATACACACATCTCTAGACTTGAGGACAATCATACGTCATAAACAATTATTAACAAAAGAATTCAGAAAGCTGGTCAATCAAATAACATAAACATATATATATATATATATATATATACCAGTGGGGCTCCATCCATTTGCTTGCCACCCATGTTTGACCTAGGCCTGGATACGGGGCGGGTATCCGCTTTTTTTGGCCGACTTGCTACTTGACCCACCCCGTACGGGTAGTGAAAATATTGGCTCGTACTTGGATCCGTAAAAATGGGTACCCGCTGATTCAAGGTACCCGCCCAGATTTTGATACTTGCGGGTACCTTGACCCGTACCCGTACTTGCAAGTACGGGTACCCGCTCAACAAGTAATTACATTACTTGTCTTGCAAGCAGCGATGATCGAACAAGAAGAAGAAGAACAACATCGGCGAAGCAGAAGCATAAAAATTCATCGACTTACCGTCAACGGCGAAGAAGAACAAGAGATCGAACGGGAAGAAGAAAAACAACAAGAGACCGAGTGAGATGTGAGAGGCGATGAAGTGAGGCGATTTTTTTCTCTCTAGATCTAGGGTTTGCGTTTGGGAATCGTGTGAGAGACTGAGGGAGTGAGGCGATGGAGATTGGAGACTGCTTTAGGCTTTTAGGGTTTCAAAAGTGGTGGGCCAAATAGGCTTAAGGTTTAGGAGAGAAAAATTTAAGTTTATAAATTGCCCATAAAAAAATAAAAATGACACATAACTGACATAAGTTCATAACATTAACGGGTACAAGTAGCAAACCGGGTAACGGGGAACAAGCCGGGTAACGGAAACAAACCGGGTAACGGGACAAGTAGTCAAAAAAAAATTTCGGCTTAGACTTGTCCCGTTACTTGCAAGTAGTTGGTTAACTCACATTGATACTTGGCTTGGACGAGTCGGGTACCCAGTTTTACGGACCGAGTACGGGGCGGGTCGAACGGGTCAGGCGGGTAACGAGTACTGATGCCCAGGGCTAGTTTGACCCAGTGTCTCCCAATTAGCAAGTCTTTATTTAACAACCCCAAAATATATATCTTTATAATATTATTTATGAAGACATTTTTGAAAATGAATTTTGTTTTGTAAAATATTACATAAAATGTCATTACAAATAAGAAAATATAATTAAAATAGGAAAGGATATAATTTTCTTTTTAAATTATTGATGAAATTATGAAAAATATTTATTTCCCATTAAAAAGGTTATTTACTATTTAGTTTTTTAATTATTATGATATTATTAAATAATAATCAATCCATACATATTCAAATAAAATACTTGCAATATTTTTCACTATGATTATTATATTTCATTTGAATATATATCAAAACAAAAGTTTGAAAAAATATTTTACTAATTTTATAAAGAGTTAGACACGAAAAAATTGATTTTTTAAGAGTTTGTGGACTGACCACAAAAACCATAGCTATTAAGCGGTGTATATTAGAGTTATGTTTTCAATATTATATGTTTTTTGCTGGTTAACCTGAATAATATTTTAGTTCATTGCAAAACGGATTAAGTAAATATGTTAGTCCGAGTTGATAGTTCTATATATAATCATTAGTTAGACATATTATAAAATTCAGATAAATTTATTTTTTTCTTAAATTTCAAAACAATTTTTAAAAAAAATTATCCTGCGCTATATAGTTAGCGCGGATTGAATCCTAGTATATATATATAATATCATGTACACAACATCTAGTAACAAATCTTTAAATTTTAATTTTTATATAATACGATATTAAGGCTGCCCCTACCAGAAACAAAACCCCTCCCCACTATTCATATTCACAAAATCTTTATGATATGTAGTTTTGTTAGTTCAAGTAAATAGGTGGTCAGTACATACAACATTTGACACAATCAAGAAGCACAATATAGACAATGTTATAACAGTTCTGTTACAATTTTTAGAACATATATATATATATATATAAGAGAAGAATACATACATTTTATCGAATTAAAAAAAAAAGAAGGAATGGGATCAAAGTTATGCAACCTTTGTAATATAATATGAGTCATGGCAAAAGAGGCTCTTAGGGTGATTATGATCATTTCAATCCATCATGATTACAGGAAACAAAAAGGACTGAGAAGGAGATGAGAGCATATGGAGTGAATAACTCACAGCTTTAAAGACTGTCTGTAGTACTGATATTGCTCCTTGATTATAGTAGTATAAAAATGGAAAGTTGGTTAGACCTTCAACTGTCCAACTTGGTATTAACTATTACTTCAATGCATCTTGTAGTTAAGGATCCAATGTCCATGAAGAAAGAAGATATCCAATGAAAAAATAAAAAAAACTAGTTAATGACCGGGGGGAACCCACTTACAATAATATAGGTTCAATTGACATCATATTTTTTTGAAATTTCGGTATATTTTATATGGGTTTATTATCACTGACACCTGCCCAAAATTGGTGTTGAATCCATAAACTATTTTTTTTTGCAACCCTATTTTATTTATCCAGATCTATAAGCAAATTCTAAACATTATTCATATATTTAATACGGGCTTCTCCTATCAAAATGTTTTAAAAAGCCCATAATTGATGTTTAACTTAAGTTTTCTAAACAAGTTGCCAATAAACCTAATTGCTTCAGTTTCTTTTTGTAAGAAGTATGATATTGAGATGGTTCACATGGAAGAAGATTTTGTTGACCCAAAGAGACCAAGAAAAAAAAAAAAGTACAAAATATGCATCACTACAAAGTCAATTGCTTATATGTTGTTTTGGATTTGGAGCTTCAAGAGTTTAATGATTGATTTACCGATGTCGAACTGCTTATTTGTGCTGTTTCTTTATCTCCCATTAATGTATGAGTTTGAACACTCAAAGTTGATAAAATTAGCTAAATTTTACCATAATGACTTTAGTTGTACAAAGTGCATATCTCTTGAGCAGCAATTGACTATATACATTGACAATGTTTGAAGTGATGAAAGATTTAGTCACTTGGAGAGTCTTGGAGATCTTGCTCATATGCTAGTGGATACACGAAAATATTTGTCATATCTTTTGGTTTATAGGCTTTTGAAGTTAGTTTTAATTTTGTATGTTGCAACTGCAACTGTTGAGATATGTTTTCCAGCATTGAAGATCGTAAAGAAAGTTCGACGCAATCGGATTGGTGATTAGTTTCTTAACGACTGTTTAGTTTGTTTTATTGAGAAAGATGTGTTTGAGACTATTACGAATGAGACAACGATGAAAATATTTTAAGATATGAAAGATCGTAAAATGATTTTGTAAAATGAGATATGAAATAATTTTTTTTTTGTATTTCTATTTTTCAAATTTAATTCGCATCCGGTAAAAAAAATTCATGAGTTCGCCACTGTTAATGACTTAGTCTAGACTAGATAATTCTCTTGCAGTCTCCATATTTGTCCAACAAAAATTTCTTATCATAGAAACCATCAGAGTATAAAAGCATACAATTTGCTAATAAATCTGAAAGATGCATTAGGATGAAGAAAATTGACATTAGCTAGTCAAGAACAGCATCAAAATCTTATACAAGGCTCTGTATATGCTGTATGAAAGTAATTGTAATTTGCAAAAACGTCAGATTTATATATAGTTTTAGCAGTAAGTTGGCCTAAGCAAATACTACAATCAATCGATTTGTAACAAATTTCACCATCGAGCAACAGAGCATTGAAATAATCATATCCCCTCACTCTCTCTCTTTGAGACAATAATTGCTAAACTATCCAATCGAACCGAACCGGTTTTAAGAACCCGGACCGGTTTTAAGAACCCGGACCGGTTCGACTATACGCATTAATAAGTTACAGCCAGAAGAAAACCAGACCAAATTGCTAAAAGTCACGATAACCGGAATTGTTGTTTAGCATTGGAAACCTCGTACCGACCTTGGTACGCTAATCTCAGATTTTAGCATTGGAACTTTGTCTTTATCTCAGACAGCAAATTGTTGGCCTCCAGTAGTCGTCTTGAAATCTCTTCCACATTCCAATCTGAAAATCCGATCGGTGAGAGAAACCCTAATTTCGAAAGGGTTCACTTTTACCTCTCGACAGTCTCATGATCATCGCGATTCGATTCTTGGACACTCGGTATTTTACTCCTCTTGATTCTCTCAATCTGTTGTTTTCTAGGGCTCGTTCGGGATTTGTTCATTCGATTGCCTGAGAGAAAATGGATGGAAACAAAGACGATGCGTTGAAGTGCTTGAAAATCTGCAAGGATGCGCTCAAAGCCGGAGATCGACCTCGAGCTTTGAAATTCCTGTCCAAAGCTCGTCGTCTTGATCCGGATCTCCCGATCGATGATCTCGTATCTGCGCTTAATAACCAGTCAGATGAACCAGGGTCGGAAAAATCTCCCGGATCTGCCGCCGCCAAAGACTCGCCCAATTCTTCAGATCGGCCTTCTTTACGCCAACGCGGATCGTCGACGACTTCATCGTCTTCTTCGATGTCCTACACTGAAGAACAGATCTCGGTCGTCAGGAAGATAAAATCGAAGAAGGATTATTACGAGATCTTAGGTCTTGAAAACAACTGTTCAGTGGACGATGTGAGGAAAGCTTACCGGAAACTCTCCTTGAAGGTTCATCCCGATAAGAATCCAGCTCCTGGTTCAGAGGAAGCTTTCAAATCCGTCTCCAAGGCGTTTCAATGCTTAAGCAATGAGGAAGCTAGGAAAAAATACGACGTCAGTGGATCCGATGAGCCAATCTATCAGCCACGACGATCTGCTAGGAGTAACGGATTCAATGGCGGATACTACTACGAAGACGAATTCGACCCTAACGAGATTTTCAGAAGCTTCTTCGGTGGAGGAGGAATGCCTCCTGCGACTGCTCAGTTCCGATCATTCAATTTCGGAGCTACCCGCCATAGAACAGCCAATACTAATCAAGCTCCTGATGCAGGCTTCAATGCTCGTATACTTCTTCAGCTTCTCCCTGTGATACTCATACTTCTGCTCAACTTCATACCTTCTTCTCAACCAGTTTACTCGCTTTCTTCAACTTATCCTTACCATTACAAATTCACCACACAAAAGGGTGTCAATTACTTTGTGAGATCGTCCAAATTCGAGCAGGATTACCCACGAGACAGCTACGATCGACAGACACTGGAAGAACAAGTTGAGAGAGATTATGTGTCTATACTTAGTCAGAATTGTAGGTATGAGCTGCAGAGGCAACAATGGGGATTTGTTCGTGAAACGCCACATTGTGACAGGATGAGGAAATTTGAGACAGCTGCTGCTTAAAACCACTGAAGCTAGTTACCAATACGAGGCACAAATGGGTAAATTATCAGTCAGCTTATAGACATTTTCATGTCGATGCCTAAAAGAGTCAGAACTGATATATGTTTTTTGTTATTTGTTTTGGTTTACGATGCTTTAGAACCTAACATACGATCCTTGGATTTTGTGTGATTATCTCTGAACTAAGACTTTGCTTTTGCTATAATATACTTTGAGCCAAGAAAAATCCTCGTTTTCATGTGAAGTAACAAAACTGGGTTCAATAGCTCCTTGCAAGATCTTCTCAAGTCCAAAATTATTATTAGAGTTTCTTAAATTCAAAAGCTTCGAGCCACCTTCTCATACAAGTCTCGAGGCCAGTTCTGGTGTGTGTTGCTCGCAAGAAACCCAGCAATCTGCCAAAAGAAATTCATAATTAATATACATATCATGATCTCTCCTGATCACATATATGTTTGTATTGTTAATGTGTACCTTAGATCTCATGGCCCGGATCGATCCATCAGTGTCGGGTACGTTGTCCAGACAAGTCAGAACAACCTTCAGTAAATCAGGGACACAAGTCTGGAAGTAAGAGGATGCTCTCTGGAACTCGTCCGGATTTGTGTCGGACAGTCTCGGATCGAGATTAAGGAACGGGAGTTTCACCACTTCTCTCAAGGCGTCTAGATGATTGCCTAGTTTGGCCAATTTGTGGATCGACACTATTGACTCAAGCTCTCGCAGTATTGTTTCTTGTTCCATGACCCGGTCTCTTTCCTGGATACTGATGCATACAAGAGTGTAACACTTCTAGTGAGAAACTCCCTATTCAACAACTAGAAAACTTAAGACAAGTAAATAAATGAGTTTATTAGAGTCTGCAATTTACCCGACTTCAGAGTAATATTTGTAGGAATCAAGAATATCGTTTCCTGAGAGAACGAGTCCCACTGTTCGGCTTTCACCATCTGACCTTCCACGGATAAGGGAGCAGATGGCTTCAGATAGACACTTGTTTATTGTTTCCAAGGCAGCCGAATAAGCACCAACTCTCTTCTGTATTTCTATACACTGCATTGGACAATAAACAGTTAGGAGACTGAAACATGGTGAAATAAATAAATGATTGGTATGTCAAATCACTTAAGTTGAACAAAGAACCAATCGACAGTTTACTAAGCATGTTTCAAGTAGTTATTTGGATCATTATGATCAAAAGTCTCAAAAGCTACTTACTTTGTCGTATAATCCAGCTTCCTGACATTGATGCGCAGCTTCGATCAAAAACTGCTGCCTCAATTTTGAATCAGGAAGAAATCTTCCAAGCTCGCCTTCTTCACCAGAACCTCTACCACCAAGCAGAAAATAAATACCACCTTGTCTTAGTAAAATCTCAGTCAGTAGTTGCTTCAGCATCAAGTTCCTTTGCCTTTGTTGATCCACATTACTTCTTCCAGACCAAGCCAGTTGTCCCCCACCTACCGCAATAGCAGCTTGTGCATAGTATTCCAGCGTCATCTGCAGATCACCATGATGCAAATACATTGACCCATATTGCCTAATCATGCTAGATGCCTCCGCATTAGCATCCATCACGCTTAGTTTGTGCCCAGTCCCAGATCCTTCAAGTAGAAGAGAATGGTCCACGAGCGAAATAGCTATATGGACAGCATCAATGTTATACCCTTCATCTTCTGCTTCTGTGGACAAGTGCATGATCGCTGGTAGTAACTGAATGCTAAGAAGCAGAACATATGGGTATACTAGAGGGTCTTTGCCATTCTTAGTGTAATAAGATGGCTCAAACTTATTAAGATAAGCCTGAAGATCATCTAAACTGTAAGGAACTAGCCCATCGTTGAAGACCACAGATGAAGATCCACTAGCAACGTCTCGTATGCATGATAACTTGAACCAGAGAAAATCTTCTATTGTGTTAAAAAGCGTCGAAAAATCCCTCAAGATGCGATCAATTTGTCTTCGGGAACCAGATATGATAGTGTAGAGTAGGAGCTTCTTCTTGTCATATGTTGTTTGGCCCAACCGATCACCCAACCTAAGCAATTTCTCACATTCTTCAGAAGCAATAGCGGCGGTATTTGCAGCCACAGTACCACCTGTGGTAACCCATTCTGTAAGCTGCCAAAAAAAGGCAAATGAAAAGCTGACTCCGGAATTTTAATGTAGGTAACTAAGACCTGAAAATATACCAGAGGAGCAAACTGTTGTTGAGATGACCGCGATGATTGGGCGATTTCTCTAGCCTCCTCATAATAACCAGTTCTCAAGCAAAAATATATCTGTGATCATAGAGATATATTTAATCAATCTCTTGTGTGGAACAGCAATGAATAGATTTTGTAGTTCAACTTAATTGTCCAGGACAATGGTGCGAATTCAAAGCATGAGGGAAAATTATGCGAAACCTGCTGCCAAGTAGTATCAACAGGAGGCTGCCTTCGCGCATCACCTGAATCAAAATCTAAAATCCCATAATCCCTCAGACGAATCTGCACAGTATTCAAAAACAGAATCAAGAAAGCAAACAACCCAATGTATATGATTGCCATGAAAAAAAAATCCTGTGTACATATGCTTTGTGTAGGTCTATTAAGTCAGTCGCACTAACCCGAAGAAAAGCACGAATTCTTTGCAAATTTCCAACAGATCCACCAAGAGCAGCCTAGAACAAGATTAAAAAAAGGGGATATAAACATGTTATGATTATTAACGCACTTGAACTTATTATTTAAAAAAGTTCAAGAAAAATCAGGATACCTTTTCAAAAAGCATCCTTGAGGTTATTATTTAAAAAATGCATCAAGAAAAATGTAACATGCGTTAGCATGTACACGCAAAATATATACAAGACAGAGACAAGTACTTGTGTAGGATGACTTTGAATTGTATCCATTATATGCTTCTCATGCCCACATTCCAAGTGGCGTCTTGCACCTATCACGAGGGACATCCTCTTGGGAACACCCTGTTGTACTGCTGAATCTTCACCCGTCATTGCCTGTTTTTCCAGATTGTTATAGGCCTTGGAAATGTAAAAACAGTCCTTAAATGTGCCACTGGTTGTAAAATGAAACTTTCAATTAAAAGATCACCTGAATAAGTTGCCATAGTTTTTGCACGTTGACTGATTTTCCACGAGTCAAATCAATTCCTAGATTTTCATAAGCACCCTTGAACGATATTGCAGGCTATAAAATGCATGAATGGGAAATTAGTAGGGAACAGAGCCAAACAAACCAGTACAAAATCAACTAGTTTTAATTTGATGCTGCACTAAAGGCAGTCATCATCAAAAGGTGAAGCATGTACAAAATTCGTTAACAATCCAGCTGGACTTCTAAAAGCAATAAGGAAAAATGCATAATCTTCAGTTGCAATTATCAATCAGGACGTCGTTTAAAATGCACACAAGGAGGTACAGGAAGACCATACTCTAAATGGCAAGCCTCGTTCTCTTGAAGAATTTAGTTTCTTCACAACCTCTGCATAGACAGATGCTTTCTTCTCATGAATTGGTTTGTTAGCCAGAGACGCAAGTTCTGTTCCAGGCTTTGAAGATACTTGAGGACTCAATGCCACAGGCACTAGTTGACCAGCATGAGTGTCTCTGCTTGTATCGATCATCTTGGTCTTAGGTATCATTGAAATTTTGCTAAGACTCTGAAGGAAGTCACGTTTTTCTTTTCTACAGTCCTCCTGCCAGATTTCACATTTGAGTATATGAAGAAAAGACATGAAATAAATTCGGAAAAATATCTTTGTAATTTGCAATAAGCACTCAACCAGCTTCTAACGAATCCTACGTCCAGAATTTCCAAATTACAATCCATATACATAGGATGAAGAAAATACTCCTCCGTTTCACAATTACGGTCTCATGCTAATATCATTTACCAATCTTGTGTGCAAATACATAATGAGAAGAAACAAAAGGAGAGGAGGAAATACTCTATAGCCATTAGACTATATTGATTGAAGGAAAAAGATACGACAAATATAACTAACATGGAAATCAAGTCAAAACAATTGGTAGGTAGTCACAATACTGACCTCCAATACTTTCAACATATAATCATTAAAGCTTCGAACATTATCCTTTTGGGCCTCTTGTATAGCCGATACCATTGCCATTTCATGAACCTAGGGACATGAATAATGCATAAAGAACGATCAGTTATCTCCAAAAGAATCTATCTGTAATCTAAAATAGGGAATTTTCAAATATAGAATACCTGTTGCAAGTATTCTTCAACACTTGTTGCCTCGGCAGGGAATACATCCTCAAATGTCGTCTTTTAACCCAATTAAAAAAAAAAACAATTTAGGCAAAGGTCGTTCAGTAGCACTTAGTATAATGAAAGTAGAAAAGTATGTGAAAGCAAAGAAAAATATGAGTCTTATACTTGTAAAAGCAATAAATTAAGTATAAGGGCTGTCATATTACATACAGGAAACTAAATAAGTATCTGATGAAAGCCAAAATATACATATTCCCCTAGAGGAAACCCACCAAAACACATAGCAATCGTTCAGGAAACACACCAAAATATACACAGAGAAGCATAAGCTAGGGGATAGAGACAGGAGACTAATAAAATGCTCACCTTCAACTCGAATGACCTTAGATCACGAGACAATTGCTCTGCATTGATTCCCTCCCGTGCAAGTAGTCTGCGCATCCAATAAGAAAATAAAGACTTAACAAAATCATCACTCAGTTGCATAGCTACCACCTTCTCTCTTACGAAAGTTTTAACCACAATTTCTGAAAAGATCGACCAGACAATTCTACTGTGTTTGGCTGGCTCTTCGGACCTGACTTAGGTCTCGCACCCTAATAATCTTTAATGCCCAAATTGAGTAACCAACTCGGGCGCAGTGAATCCGTTAGACTTCAACGCACGACATAGGGATTATAAAAATCGAGAAAATAGTACCTAGTGGCAGCAATAGACTGTGAAGGAGCTTCGCTTCTTAGGGTTTTAGCCTTCAGTTTCCTCGACAATGCTTCCAATTGATCCAAATTCCTCTAAAAACCACATAGTTATCATTTACGAAATCAATCTCGTTAAGAAAAAGATGCACAGAACCACAATCCAAAGAAACCAACAGCAAATATTTATTTCCTATGGAGAATCGAAAGCGAAAAGAGTGGTGGTGAGTAAAAGAACCTGAAGAGGAGGAAACTGAGCCGAAGGGACCGCTTGCTCGAGAAGCTTTGTCGAAGAGTGGAGAAGATCAGTCCATCCACTCATCTCCTGGTCGTTCGCCATTGATATTGGATTCGAGCTCTGCATTTAGGAGAAAGGGAATGGGAAGGGTTTAGGATTTCAAACTTTCTCAATCATTTTCTTTATCGTTTCTCTTTTAACTCAAGTCGGTGTACATATATAATTAAATTAAATTAAATAAACAGTTTTATTTTGTTTTCTTCAACCCTAAAAGGCTAAAACCCTTCACGCCGCCGAGTTCAAAGAAAAAAAAAAGAAAAAACTTCAACCCAGGTTCGTAGCGCCGCGTTCTCTCACTTTCAAACTCCGATTAACGTCCGGAAGGGTCAATCTCAAAGCAAGGAGATTGATTGATAAACCCTAATTGTCTCCGTTCTTTCAGAAACCCCTAATTTCGTGGATTCAGTCGCACAGTTTACACAACTTCAGAACCGGTCCTGTGCAACGCAATGGCTCAAGCTCAAACCACAGAGGTTTGTTTGAGTTTTCGACTTCATGGCGTTCGAATTCTTTTTTATTTTTATTTTTTTGCTTTGGATGGTTGAACTTATGTTTTCGAGGTTTTGGTTTCTCCAGGGAGCTTCCCAGGTGGTCGAATCCGTTAGATTTAGTTTCATGACAGAGGAAGATGTTCGAAAACATAGTGTTCTGAAAGTTACGAATCCCATTTTACTCGATAACGTTGAGAGACCTGTACCTGGTGGTCTCTATGATCCTCTAATGGGTCCTTTAGATGATAGAACATCGTAAGTCTTCTTCCATATCATTTACGCTCACCATAATTGGTGTTTAAGCTCCGCATAGCTATAAATAACTCGCCTTTTTACAGAATTTTGTATAAAGACTTTCTTTTTATTCCTTGTCTCGGCTTGGAAATGTTAGTTTTAGTGTATATAGTCTTCTTTCATTTCATTTTGATGTGCATCGGTATTAATATAAATCGATTTTAATTCTTTTTGTTGGTTTAAGGTTTTTGGTTCATTTTGGTTAGGTGTTGTATATAAACCAGCCCAATTGTAAATGTCGACTAATCAATGAGAAGGAGATTTATTTTGATTCTATTTGGTAAAATGGTATCAGAGCCAAAACGTCTCTAACGGCCTTTCAAGATCCTGTAAATTTCCTTTGTTTGACCTCAATTTCTCGGTTTCTCGCCGGAAATCTTCTTGTTTTCGCTTCAATTCTCGGTTTTCTAGCTTCGACGAGCTCCATTTCGTGTTTTACTGTTGTTCTCACAGCTTCTCATCTCGATTTTTTTCCGGATCCAAGCTGTTCTTCCCTCTACAATGGCAAAACGAAAATGCAAGTCGAAATACCGCACCGAACCACTAGATTCAGCTGAATTTGGTTCTCCGATGTCTCCAAGGTCTCGCGACAAGTCATCTGATTTTCCTCCACCTCGCGACATCTCCGGCGTTCAGAATCGCGTCGATCCTCGTCGATCTAACACTCCGCGATATCATCATCCATTCGAGGTATCTGATTCTCCCGATAACGTTCATAGTCCCTATCACCTAGTTAGTTCAGATCACCCTGGCTTAGCTCTTACTGCTGAAGCTTTAGACGGAACAAACTATGGGATTTGGAATATCGCTATGACTACTAGTATAGAGGCTAAGAACAAAATGAGATTTATAGATGGATCGATACCACAACCTGATGAAGATGATTCGTATTTCAAGATTTTGTGTCGTTGCAACAGTATGGTTAAGTCTTGGCTGTTGAATAGTGTTACAAAGAAGATCTATACTAGTATCCTCTATTTCAAGGCTGCGTCTGATATATGGAAGGATCTTCACACTAGATTTCACAAATCTAATCTGCCTAGACTCTATAAGCTTCGTCATCAGCTACATTCCTTTAGACAAGGAAGTTTGGACTTGTCCTCTTATCACACTCAAGTGCAAACACTTTGGGAAGAGTTATCAAGTTTACAGGTCACAGCTCGTACCGTTGAAGATCTGTTGGTTGAACGTGAGACTAACCGTGTTATTGACTTCCTTATGGGTCTCAATGACAACTATGAAAGTATTTGCAGCCGCATTCTGATGAAGAAGGTGTTGCCTACTCTTTCTGAGGTGTACAATCTGCTTGATCAAGAAGAGAGTCAGAAGTCTGCTCGAGAATATTCTGATCTGGACCCTTCAGCTTTCCAAATATCTCATTCACAGATTCAACCTTCTACTCAGCATTCTGTGAATAATACTCAGATATCTGGAGGATCTCAATATGTGAAAGACGACAGACCAACTTGTACTTATTGTGGCAAAGCAGGCCATGTTGTTGATCGATGTTACAATCCAGCTCACTTCAAGTCAAAACACAAATTCAACAAGCGTGGTTCCGTTCTTGCAAATGTGACTATGAATGAATCAGCTACAGACCAAGTTGTTCCCACAAGTGATCTTTCTTCAGCTCAGATTCAGCAGATTGTTTCATTTCTCAGCAGCAAGCTCCAATCTCCAAGCGTCACTGCCACACATGAGGTTCACTCTGTCTCAGTATGTTCCGACCCTTCCTCATCAACAGTTTGCCCAATTTCCGATAAATTTTTCCCTTCTATCCTTTGTTCTTATTCTGGAATTGATAGGCCTTATGTCTGTTCTGTTAATAGCAACCCTATTGCTATTAATGCTTGGGTCATAGATACATGAGCCACTAACCACATTTCCCATGATAAATCTGCTTTTTCCACTTTCAAAACTTTACCAAATACCACAGTTACCTTGCCTAATGGGGTTCTTGTGAGCATTGTTGGTTTAGGAACAATTCACTTGGGTAGAAATCTAATTCTGAATGATGTTCTTTACATCCCTCAGTTCAAATTCAATCTCTTAAGTGTCAGTTCTTTAACCAAAAGCATGGGCTAATTTGGTTTGATGAGTCATCTTGTGTTCTTTAGGAGCTTACACATGGATTAACTATTGGAATGGGTAGACAAGTGGCTAATCTCTACAACCTGGATATTGAGTCAGTTTCTGTTCAAGGTACTTCTTTTCCCTCCGTTGCTGCAGTTGTATCTAGTCCTGATTTGTGGCATAAAAGGCTAGGTCATCCATCTATGTCTAAAATACAGCCTATGCATGTTGTTCTTTCTTTTCCAAATTCTAAGAATAATGCAGATTATCACTGTAAAGTTTGTCATCTTGCTAAACAGAAACATATACCTTTTGTATCCCATAATCACATCAATAATAAACCATTTGATCTAGTTCACATTGATACTTGGGGTCCCTTTTCTGTCCTACTCACGATGGTTATAGATATTTCTTAACCATTGTTGATGATAGCTCTAGAGCCACATGGGTATATCTTCTTAAGAAAAAGTCTGATGTGCTAGAGGTCTTTCCAAATTTTATCTCTATTGCAGAAACTCAGTTTGAAACCAAGGTTAAAGGGGTTAGATCCAACAATGCTCACGAACTCAAATTCACTGAATTTTCTAAATCCAAAGGCATTGTTCCATACCACTCTTGTCCTGAAACTCCCCAACAAAACTCTGTGGTTGAAAGAAAATATCAGCACATACTAAATGTTGCACGTTCCCTTCTCTTTCAATCTCATATTCCTCTTCCATATTGGGGTGACTGCATTCTCACTGCAGTTCATCTAATAAACCGTACCCCTGCTCCTGTTTTAGAAGACAAATGTCCATTTGAAGTGTTAACAAAGAAAGTTCATGATTATAGTCAACTTAAAGTGTTTGGCTGTCTTTGTTATGTATCCACTTCACCCAAGAATATGCATAAATTCGATCCCAGAGCCAGAGCATGTGTATTCCTTGGCTATCATAACGGATACAAAGGATTCAAACTCTTAGATCTTTAGTCTAATGTCATCACAATTTCAAGACATGTTGTCTTTCATGAAGAGCTCTTTCCTTTTATTCATTCAGATCTTTCAGAGGAAGTTTATAATCTCTTTCCTGATCTGATAGATAAATATCCTATGGACATCTCAAATCCTGGTGTTGATAATTCTATATCTTCACCTTCTGTAGAGGATGTGCCTTCTGCCTTCCCTACCATCGATGCTCTTGAACCTTCTGTTCAAACATCACCTAGGAGGACCAAAAAGCCTGCTTACCTTCAAGATTATTACTATGATTCCGTAATGTCTTCAACCATACACGAAATTTTCAAATATCTGTCTTATGACAAAATCAATCCTCTCTATTACTCCTTTTTGGTTTCCATTGACAAAGTAAAAGAACCTTCATCCTATACTGAGGCAAAGAAATTTCGGGTGTGGTGTGATGCAATGGATATTGAAGTTGTAGCTCTGGAGGACACAAATACATGGGATGTATGCACTTTGCCGCCTGATAAACATTGCATTGGTTGTAAATGGGTGTTTAAGGTGAAGTTCAATGCAGATGTAACCATTGAACGTTACAAAGCTAGATTAGTAGCTAAAGGATACACACAAAGAAGAAGGTGTTGATTATAATGAGACTTTCTCTCCGGTGGTTAAACTGACTTCAATAAAGCTTGTGTTAGCTCTTGCAGCCATCTTTGGTTTATCTCTTACGCAGCTGGATATTTCCAATGCTTTTCTTAATGGAGACCTTGATGAAGAGATTTACATGAAGCTCCCACCAGGATATTCTTCTCGAAAGGGGGACCTTCCTCCTAATGTTGTTTCCAAGTTAAAGAAATCCCTGTACGGTCTAAAGCAAGCCTCTCGCCAGTGGTTCTTGAAGTTTTCCACCACACTTATTGATCTGGGGTTCAAGCAAACTGCTGCTGATCATACTTGTTTCCTAAAGATTACTACTGATGCTTTTCTTTGTGTTCTGGTTTATGTGGATGATATCATAATTGCTAGCAATAATGATTCTGCAACAGACACATTGAAGACTCAGCTCAAGTCTCATTTCAAGCTGCGTGATCTTGGTGCTTTAAAATATTTCCTTAGCCTGGAAATTGCCAGGTCTGCTGAAGGCATCACTGTTTGCCAACAAAAATATGCATTGGACCTTCTTGATGATACTGGTCTCCTTGGATGTAAACCTTCCTTTGCTTCTTTGGATCCACACTTAAAGCTTTCCAAGGACAAAGGAGGTGATTTGGTTGATGATGAATCCTACAGGCGCCTAATTGGAAAGTTGATGTACCTACAGATTACTAGACCTGACATCACCTTTGCAGTGAATAAACTCAGCCAGTTCTCTGCTGCACCTCGTAAAGCTCATCAACAGGCTCTTTACAAGGTTCTACATTACGTCAAAGGCACTGTGGGACATGGATTATTCTATTCAGCCAAGTCTGAGCTCCAGATTCAAGTATATGCTGATGCAGATTGGGCTTCATGCCTTGACACCAAACGTTCTACTACAGGCTACTGCATCTTCCTTGGTTCATCTATTATCGCCTGGAAGTCTAAGAAGCAGCAAACTGTCTCAAAATCCTCTGCCGAAGCTGAGTACATAAGTCTTTCTAAGGCCACTGATGAACTGGTTTGGCTTACCAACTTTCTCAAAGAGTTGCAGGTTCCTTTATTTAAACATACTCTTCTTCATTGTGATAACATTGCTGTGATTCACATTGCTCAAAACCCAGTTTTCCATGAGAGAACTAAACATATAGAGTCGGATTGTCACAGTGTTAGAGAAAGATTGGTTGCAGGTTTATTTGAATTTTTTATGTCAAGTTTGAGCTGCAAGTTACTGATCCTCTCACAAAACTCTTATACCCAGCTCAATTTCATGCTATGATTGGCAAGATGGGTCTCCGAAATATCTACGCCCCATCATCTTGAGGGGACTTTTAGTGTATATAGTCTTCTTTCGTTTCATTTTGATGTGCATCAGTATTTATATAAACCGATTTTAATTCTTTATATTGGTTTAAGGTTTCTGATTCACCTTGGTCAGATGTTTGTATATAAACCAACCCAATTGTAAATGTTGACTAATCAATGAGAAGGAGGTTTATTTTGACTTTATTTAGTAAAAGTTAGGCCTGGGCACGGATACCCGTTACCCGCCCCGTACCCGCTACCCGCCCCGTACCCGACCCGTAAATGCGGGTACAAGTATCAAGTAGTGTTTTACGATTACCCGCAAGTACGGGTCAAGTATCAAGTCTATCTTTTTTTTTTACTACTTGACCCGTTATTACCCGCTACTTGATACTTGTTAGTACTTNGCTTGGGACTACAGTCGGGTTATGTCTAGATGTTGAGACTAGATGGAATTCTACATACTTAATGTTAGAATCTGCTTTGCAACAGAAAAAAGCTTTTGATATGCTTGAGTTAGAGGATGAAAACTACATGGTAGAGCTTGGTAGAATAGATGGCTTACCAACTGCGGCTGATTGGGAGTATGTGAAAACGTATTTGCCCATTTTGAAGTTTTTCTATGATGCCACTTTAAAAGTTTCATCCACTAAACATGTCACTGGGAATTCGTATTTGAAAGAGGTATTTGGAGTCGGTCTCATGATTAGGAAGATGAGTTTAAATAGGACAGATCCAAATCAAAGGGAGATGGCTGTGAAGATGAAAGCTAAGTTTGATAAGTATTGGGGAGATGTGGATAGTATGAATTTAGTTATCTTTGTTGCTTGCGTTATGGATCCTCGGTATAAGCTGAAGTATGTTAGCTGGTTAATCAGAGAGAGTTATGGTTCTGGATCTGATACCGTTTCTGAGACGTTGATTGAGAAAGTAACTGAGGCTGTAAAGAAGATGTTTGA
This sequence comes from Eutrema heterophyllum, assembly GCA_002933915.1. NCBI lineage: Eukaryota > Viridiplantae > Streptophyta > Magnoliopsida > Brassicales > Brassicaceae > Eutrema > Eutrema heterophyllum. The sequence continues at coordinate 239,895 of PKMM01026164.1, read as the reverse complement.
CCACTACAATGAAAAATTTGGTTGTTCAAAGTCAAACGAACCGTTTGCTGCTGGAGCAGTCAGTGCTTCTCAACTAAATACAGATGATGTTGAAATTTATGATTTGGATTCGCTGATTGAACAACACGAAACAAGCGAAGAAAATTCCGAGTATCAATCAGAGTTGGAGAGTTACTTGTCTGATAGTTGTGTTTCTAGAATAGATCCTAGCTTTGAGGTTTTAGTTTGGTGGAAGAAGATGGAATCTAAGTATAGGATTCTCTCTCTAATGGCTAGAGATTTGCTAGCAATACCCGTGTCTTCTGTTGCTTCTGAATCTGCTTTCTCAACAAGTGGTCGGGTAATTGATCCATATCGTAGCTCGCTCACACCGAGAACGGTTGAAGCTTTAATATGTACCCAAGATTGGATTAGAAGCGACTATGAACAAGTTTCTTTGGAGGAGCAGTTCCGCCAACTTGAGATATTAGAAGACGGTATGTTTCATTTTCTAACTTCTGATTATATATTTTTTATAAGTTACACATTGTCACACTAAGTCACTAACCATTTGAACTTCTAAATTCTGATCGTTATTTGTTTTGCTAGAGCTCGAAAATTCAAAGGAGTATGGTTCGTTGGCCAAAGGAATCAGCTTAAGTTTGGAGGAAGAAGAGTGAAAGGTAAACATTCGATAACTCCAACTTGCGTTATTTGAAGTATTTGAAACTTGAAAGTAAACATTTGCTTAATTGATTTATTGTTTGTAGGTATTGTAGCAGAGATGATACTGGACCTACTGGTTAGCTAAGTTGTATTGTGTGACTTTTGTTAAGGCTTGTAATGCACTAAAGACTAAACTACTACTTTCAGTCTAAACTTTCAGTCTAAACTTTCAGTCTAAACTTTCAGTATGTAATGTAATCAGTGTAATGTAATCAGTGTAATGCATGGTTTATTGGTTTTCAAGTCGGGTACTTGTTCTAATTGCGGGTACTTGAAACAGGTACTTGTAATTTTCAAGTACTTGGCCAAACAGGTACCCGAAAACCCGGGTATCAAGTACGGGTCAAGTTACCCGCGGGTACCATCAAATTGACGGGTACTTGCAACTACGGGTACCCGAAAATTCGGGTATCAAGTACGGGTCAGAAATCCGTACCCGCTCCAGAAACGGGTCAAGTAACAAGTAGTCCAAAAATTGCGGGTACCCGACCCGTGCCCACCCCTAGTAAAAGTTAGTTATAATAGTAACGTTTGTTAGAGAGATTAGAAATTAGATACTACAGCCTACAGCTGATACTTTATTTCTCTGATAATGTTGTTCCCCATGATTCTCTCTTCATTATGTTTGGTTTCGTTTGCGTTAGCTTTGCGGTCTAATCCGGTTTGGTTTTGTTTGTGTAAGCTTTGCGGTCTAATCCGGTTTGGTTTTTTATTCTTTATTTCTCGATTCGGTACAATAAAAGTCAAACCAAAGAAAGGGAAAAGCTGCGAGTTTATCTAGTGCTACGCCAACTGTTCGACGAATTGCCCCAGCGAATTCCTTCGAGGGTTATACTTTAAAGCTTATGGAGGAAAAAGACTGGGAAGCTTCCTCTTCGAGCGAAAACGAAACTGGTTTTGCAGTAGATGATGACGAAGAATTTCATTCTGGTGGTTCAGGGCCCAGGTTACAATTCAGGTTGATTAAAATTCTTCAACTCGTTTCTGGATTTTAGTTGTCCGCGCTAAGCAGATTATTCTCTTACAATCAATCTCTCTCTCTCTCTCTTTTTATTGTAGAGTAGGATCTTCCAAGGCTCGTTGGATTACCGAATTAGGAATGGCTCAAGTAGAGGTTAAAAGGGGGAAACTTTGGACAACAACTGGAATCATTCGTAGCGGAAAGACATATTGCTTCATCGAGGAGGCTTTGTATGTGGCAAACAAAGTTTTTTTAGATATCAGTCTTTACCAAAGAAAAGTTTTTTTTTTAGATTTGCAGTTTTTACTCAGTCATCTGATGAAGTAGTCTCTTCCTTTTTTCGCATTCTCTTCTTCTCGTGGCAGGTATTTGAGTGAAATAGGAGAGTTGCAGATCTTGGGTAATGAAGATGATGACGTGGTGATCCCACTGAAGGACTTGTATGAGAAAATCGCAGAGGGAAAAAGCGGCTACTGTTGGGAAAACTACGAGGTTTATAGATACTTAAAGGGTCTAGGTTACATCCTAAGCAGGCATGGAGTTCTTTGGACGTCAAAGGATGCTGCAATTACGACACCAAGCGGTGAAGAGGAGTCAGTTTGTGCCAGTGACAAGGATACTGTTACCAAACTCTTGGGAGATATGCAAATCTGTGATGCAAGAGCTGTGTTTGATGTGTATTTGCCAAACAGCCGCTTCAAGAAGTCTTCTCCTGGTGAACCGAGCTTTGTGGCTTGCTTCTCGGGGTAAGCGTTCTCGTTAGTTCCAAACCAACTATGAAAGCAAGTTTTTTATTACGCATCTTGCTCAACATATTCTCCTCTTTTACAGGGACTCTCCACCAAGCAAAGAAGATATTAAAGTCCTGCAAAGCCGCGTAGCTGCGCCGTTAACGTTCTGTCATATCGTTCAGGGCCGAGTCAGTTTCTTTTCTTTCAGTTCCATAGACCTTTCTGTCTTACCATGAATGTAGCAGAAAAAAAAAAAAAAAAAACGGATTGCGCTTGTATTCTTTAGACAAAGTCACAAAACAAAGTAACTGAGAGTTAACATTTACATAGACTTGGAGTAACTTTGATGATGCGTATTCATGAGGTAATATGTACAACTTTCTGTTTTTCTACAAGGCATTGAGTGAGATAGCTTGTATTCTCGTAGAAGACTATGAAGTATTCCAAAACAAACCAGTGCCGTTTTTGGCCGTTTGCCTGAATGGCTGAATCAGCTCTCACCGTCACGTGAGGACGTCCTTTTTCAGTAGTCGTGGCCCACCCTAACCTCGATTCCTAAGATACTACAATCATAACTGGTCCATCTCTTTTTGCCCTCCTTTATCCTTTAATTTAATCCAAAACACACAAAATTGTAAGATTAAGAGTCTTGATTAGTCCGAAGTATTTATCTAATGTTTTGAAATTTGGGTGATGCCTTGACATTTTATCATTATGCAATTTAAGTCGTCTGAAAAAGAAGTATATGATGAATGATGCAGATTTGTAATGTCTTCCGTGAAGGTTGAGAAACAGAGTCCAAAGCATTTAAAGTCTGCCCAGAATCTGTCATGTAATTTGTAATTTTGGGAAATACACAGTAAATATCACGAAAGGGTTTTATTTTTCCGCATTTTAGAATTCACCAAGTCACATGCATATCTACGATTCAAAATAAATGCAAAGGAGAGCATATCTAAATTAGAAGAAACACATCACATGCAGTCTAGTGCATTCTCTTCCCAAGAAAGTGATCTAACTTAATACTAGTAGTAAACTGTAGGGTTAATCTGGTTTGATAATACGTATCATGGAAATTTATAGTCAAAATCTTATTGTATTCAACTAAGTATAGAGAATTATTTCAACGGGAATTCGAATATGTGGTATATAGGAAATAACAATTTATACCCCTGAACTTGTTCCAAGTATAAAAAAACAAAACTCGCTGTATTTATGAATGGTGAAGTAAAATAACTTTGATATGTTTGGTGCGTTCTAAAACCGAATGTATTTGGCAAAAAAAAAAAAAAAAAAAAAAACCGAATGTATTTTTTTCATAGTTTATATAATAAAAACGTGTTCATATAATACTTTATTTCCCTTTTGGTGTTCAGATAATATGCCCTGAACGTAGCCAACTTCATCTTTTTTACTTGCATTGGTATACGTTGTAAAAGTATTCTAAATATTCGGAAATTTTATCCTGAATTCATATGATCATTGAGATTCCACCATATATTGTATTGATCACAATTTCACAATAATGGTAAGTGGTGGTAACACATCCTCAGTAGTAAATATTCCCTAAATTAGGCCATGTTGATGGGCCCACCAGCTGACTTGCGTAAATCACGAATCTTTTCATGTCAATTTAATTTTTCCTTAACATCCGGTTACTTCAATTAAAATATACTTTATCTTAAAATAATAAAAATCAGAAAACTACAATTAACAAGAATAGGAAAATACTATTCCCTCCGTTTTACAAAAAAAAAAAAAATCATTTTAACGTTCTATTTTTATTTATTTACACTATTTATAAAACAGAGAGAGTAATATCTGTAAGAACATGATTATCGCAGGTTCTTATCATGGTTTCTTAACATTTTTTATCATTAAACTAAATGTACAGTATCAATTTATCTAAGAATCGACTCTTAAATTGGAACCTTAAGAACTGTTTCTTAAAGTCCAGGTAGCATCAGCTGGATGGAGAAAATTAAGAAAAAAAAAAAAAATTTCATCTCTCATCTCTCTTCTCTCTTCTCTCTTCTCTCTTCTCTTCATCACTCTCAAACCAACTCTCTCTTCCGATTCTCGCCGGACGGAACGAAATCACCGGACGTCGAGATCCAGCTCGATCAACCGACGATGATGCACGATTTCGCCTCGATCAGCCGACGATGATGCACGATTTCGCGATAACAGAGAAGTTCGTTGTGAGCAGGTGGATCGATACGCTGGATTGCATTGCTTCTACTTCCATCTCTGGAACGCTTGGGAGTAGGCCTGGAATCGGGTCGGGTACCCGGGAAAATTGAAGTACCCGAATCCGGATCCGGATCCGATATTTCATTACCCGAACCCGGATCCGAAGATTCCGGGTACCCGAGGTGTCGGATACCCGTTAAGAAAACAGATACCCGCGGATACCCGGATCCGATCCGGGTTTTAGGCTTCATATCTAAAAATCCTGCATTTTTACATATTTAACAATATTTAATGCTAAATAAGCAAAATATAATACTTGGACTTATATTTTAATACATCACGATCATAACAAAAGGTTTAAGTTATGTTTTAACACATCACACCATAAAATTACAAAAGGTTTAAGACTTTAGAGTTATGTTTAACATATAGCAAAATGTTTAATGTCCAACAAGCAACTAAGAACATATATAATATATATACACATATAAACACCACGGATCTCGGGTATCCGGTTCTAAAAATATCTATTACCCGATCCGGATCCGGATTTGCCGGATCCGTAATTTGAAGATCCGGATCATGATTTGAACCCCCCGGATACCCTAAATTTCAGGTCGGATCGGATCGAATCTCGGGTCGGATATCAGATCTCGGGTAATAATTCCAGCCCTACTTGGGAGGAGCCGGAAACAGAGGAGATCGTCGTGATCGGGTCGTGTATGACTCCACCGGACTCAATTTTCAACGAATCCGACGAGAATCTCAAGAGGTTTTTTTTAAAAAAATTTCCATAAGGGATTCTCCCATTGGAGCAAGAAAATCAAAAGTTTATTAACAAGTTTCTTAATTTAAAATTTTATAGTTAAATATTAACTAAGAACCCCTTACGGAGTTCTTGCAATAATGATGCTCTAACTGCAAAATCTGCATCTACAATTATAACACTTTATATTTTATGTATTATCAATTTATAATAATATTGACGAACACATGTAATTTTTGTTCCTTTAGAAATATTAATGAAGATCCAAAATATGACTCAACCTATAAACCACCGTATTAGAAGACTTTTTATTGGATCGAGGCAAAAATTCAAGTCTTATCATTGCAACTTTTTAGTTAAATTCAATTTAGGAGTAATTAAGGGAGCTAATCGATTGCTGAAAAGAGACTAACCGGAGAAATTCAAAGGCTAAAAACTAAAATGTAAAGCCGTTCTCTTCTCTGACAAAAAAAGAAGAAGGGAAGAAGTAAAGCCCTTCTTCTTCTTTGACACGTCTCTCCTTGTTCCATATGCTGACGGAAAATACACGATGAATGGCCTAAACATATAAAAATTAAAATCGTAAAGAAGTTCATCGAAAGCAACCTTCAAACTGAAACATCCTCTCTCGAAAGTCATATCTTCTCTGCTTCTCTCTTGGTGTAAGAGAAAGCCACCAAAACCCATTAAAAAAAAACGTCTTTAACCCTCTCAGAGACACCCATCTCTCTCCACTTTTTGAAAAAAATAAAAATATCTGATTTTCATATTCTTTCCGGTGAAGGTTCTTATAAGGTTTGCCCGATTCTTAGTCAGAATACCAAAAGTCGATCAGAAGCATCGTAAAAATCGAAACTTTGCTTGTGGATATTTTCGCATTTTTTCTTAATTTCTTCCCAGAAATGGTGCAATACCAGAGATTGATCAAAAAAGGGGAAAAGCTCAGAGTTGCTCTTAATTCCGGAGCCACCGCCGTCTCCGTCTCCGTCCCGAGCGGTGGCTACTTGAAAAGAGCCAATCAGAAGATCCTATTGATTATTTTTCTCTCTTTCCTCTCTTGCTGTTACATCTTTAGCTTCTCCTCTTTCTCTCTTCTAGGTAATCACCTTTTTGGTTTTTTTTTCATAACTTTTCTATGTTCTTCTCAAATTCCGGTTGTGAGTTTTAGCCTTCTCTCTGACTTTTATCAGCTTATTTTCTTGTGCAGGTGCTTTTAGCAGAGAAAGTGTAGGGTTTGGTCCTTATGAACCTTTCATTGCTCCTCTATGTTCAGGAATCTCTAATGGTATCTATCTTTCCACAATCTCTATGAATCTTTCTAATTACACTCTTAATACTGCCGAATCTGATGTTTCAGAGCATTCCTTTTGTCTCTATCTGAATTGTTTATGCTGCCTTCATCTCAAAACTGTTTTTGATTTAACCACCTCCGTTAATGGATTCATCTCAATTACAGGAACAATTTGTTGTGACAGAAACGGTTTTAGATCGGACATTTGTATCATGAAAGGAGATGTTAGAACACACTCTGCTTCTTCATCAGTCTTCCTCTTCACTTCCCTCAAAAACAAGTCCAAAATCCCTGAAAAGACGAAACCTTACACAAGAAAATGGGAAACAAGTGTGATGGAAACAGTTCAAGAACTCAATCTCGTTTACAGAGATGACAATTCTTCACTCTCTGATGACGAACATAAGAACATCTGTGATGTGTTTTATGATGTCCCTGCAGTGTTTTTCTCCACTGGTGGTTATACCGGAAACGTTTATCACGAATTCAACGAGGGAATCATCCCTTTGTTCATCACTTCACAGCATTTCAACAAGAAGGTTGTGTTTGTGATCGTTGAGTATCATAGTTGGTGGGTTATGAAATACGGAGATATCGTTTCTCAGCTATCCGATTATCCTCCGGCGGACTTCAATGGCGACAATAGAACCCACTGTTTCAAGGAAGCTATTGTGGGATTAAAGAATCACGACGAGTTAACTGTTGATTCATCGTTAATGCTTGGTAATAAAACGATTCTCGATTTCAGAAATGTGTTGGATAGAGCGTATTGGCCGCGCATCCGTGGATTGATTCAAGACGAGGAACTCGAGGCAGCGAACAAGACTGGTAAAAGGTTTCAGGAAGTCGGTTTGAAAAAACCGAAATTGGTGATTCTGTCAAGAAACGGATCGAGGGAGATACTGAATGAAAATCTTTTGGTGGGATTAGCTGAGGAAATTGGATTCTTTGTCGAGGTTTTGAGACCGGATAAAACAACCGAGCTGGCGAAAATATACCGATGTTTGAACTCTAGCGATGCGATGATCGGTGTTCATGGAGCCGCGATGACACATTTCCTTTTCTTGAAACCGAAAACCGTGTTTATACAGATTATACCGATAGGAACCGAGTGGGCAGCTGAGACTTACTATGGAGAACCAGCCAAGAAGCTGAGGTTGAAGTACATTGGATACAAGATTAAACCGAACGAGAGCTCTTTGTATGATGAATATGGCAAAGATGATCCGATAATCCGAGATCCAAAGAGTTTTACTCGAAAAGGATGGGATTACACCAAGAAGATATATCTCGAGCGCCAGAACGTGAAGCTCGACTTGAAAAGATTCAGGAAACCGTTGTCTCGTGCGTACGATTTCTCGATTAAGCGAACTGGACCGGTGTATAGCAGTCACTAGCCAGAGGTTACCATTTAACCGGGTTTGAGTTTAAAGTCATTTTGAAGATGTAAAACATTTTGTAGAGAGAATGCATAAATAGAAAATCGTTGGCTCTTTTGTTTAGCGTTATAGCTTCAAATGACTCAAATTTACAAAAGAAAAATTTGTTTCTAACTACAAAACCGGAGAATCTAACTAAACATCACACAATCAGAGAGTTCATACCACATACAAATGGGCCTTGAGGTCCAAAATTCGTTATTCTGAGGCCCAGACATGCCAAGAGCAGAGCACGTCTCTCTGTCATGATTGCTCTCTTCGTCGTCTACTTTTCGTTTCTTTTTTCTTTTTGACCGAGATTTGCGATGCAAGTAGATTTTGGATATTTTTTTGTTTCTATTTACAAAGATTGACTTCATATTTATAGGAAGAATATTCTATTTTTAGTTTTCTGGACCTTTTTGTGATTATCATCGCAATTTATTATTTTTTCGAAATATATTTGATTTAAACTAGACAGCTAGTCCGAGACAGAAAAGAAAGTAAAATGGAAAGAAATTGCATGTAACTTCGACAACTGGTTGGTTTTCTCTTTTTTTTTTTGGCGGTGTCTGGTAAATTAATAAAAACAAATACTTTCCATTTCAGTATGTGTGATTGATGTGAAATCGTACACATGGAAAAGAAAGAAAAAAAAATGATTGATGTGAAGTTATATATTATTTCGAAGCGGTATATAATTATTTCGAAGTTATATAAATCTATTTCAAATTATATTATATTTGCTTACAAATATTTTAGCTAAAACAATATATAATTAATTCGTTATTTTTTACCGATTTTGATTGTATCATTCTTATCTACTGTAAAAAGAAAAATACTAGTATCACGCAGTTAGATCTTATATTTAAAATAAGAATTCATGTATAAAAAAGGGATAATATCCTGAAAAATTGATCAAAATAGCAGTAAACGAAATTTTTTTTTTGACTAAACTAGCACTCATCTCAAAATGTACCGTTTATAGCATTCACAAAAGACCATTTTACCTATAATATAATTCTCACATGATCAGAGAAGAATTAATAAAAAAACAATTACTTCCGAGAAGACAACGATGAAGATAAACATGTTTTACAAAAACGAGTGATTCAAAATCTGCAATGATCGGAAGGGAAGATTCTGCATCAGAGGGTTTCGTGACGAAATCAGAGAAGCTAAACGATATGTTAAACTTAGCGGTGATTGAAACTGGTGTTGAGACGATGAAGAAGGAGGAAACGCTCGAGATTATGAAACGAGTTGTTAGGGATTTACAAGCGGAGGCGGAGTGTGGAGGTGACGAGAAGAAATTAGCGGCGACGGCGGCGAGTGAGGTTCGGTTATTAGCGAAGGACGACATGGAGGCGAGAGTGAAGCTCGCGATGCTCAGTGCGATTACGTCGCTGGTTAGTATGATCGATTCACCAATTGAAGATGATAAGATTGCTTCGCTCGATGCTCTTCTCAATCTCGGAATCGGGAACGATGCTCGTTCATCAAGTCCCCGAGCATCGAAAGCCTCAAATCCCTCCGACACAACAACAACCAATCCATCAGCAGATTTCGACACCGCCGTCAAATCCGACCTCCTTTCGAGATCTAGACACCATATTAGACCAACCATTCGAAGACATCAGGAAATTTTACAGCCTAGGGAAAGAATTAGGTCGAGGACAGTTTGGGATAACGTATAGGTGCAGAGAGATTTCCACAGGGAACACTTACGCTTGCAAATCGATCCTCAAGAGGAAGCTAATCAGTAAGCAAGACAAAGAGGATGTGAAGAGGGAGATTCTGATAATTAAGTATTTGTCTGGGTAAGCAAACATCGTTGAGATCAAAGGTGCTTATGAGGATAGACAATCTGTTCATTTGGTGATGGAATTGTGTGCTGGTGGTGAGTTGTTTGATAGGATCATAGCTCATGGACATTATTCGGAAAGAGCTGCTACTCGAATCATTAGGTCGATTGTGAATGTTGTTCAGATTTGTCATTTCATGGGTGTGATTCATCGAGATCTCAAGCCTGAGAATTTCTTGCTCTCGAGTAAAGAGGAGAATGCTATGCTTAAAGCAACCGATTTCGGGTTGTCTGTGTTCATTGAAGAAGGTGAGCTAGAGATTTGAACATATGTTTTTTGATAGAATCATCTTTAGGAGTTTTAATCTATAAGATTGTCTTGCACAATCGAAAATCTATAATTTTTTTGCTACAGTCATAAGCAAAAGTGGTGACTTATGTTCCAATGCATTAAAATTTCTGCTTCTTTATAGAAAGTTTAGCTTTTTGAACATATTCTTAGCACCTTGATCTTTGAATGAATCACCTTAGGTATTTGATAGCTTTGAGTCTGGCTTTGGTATGTCAATGTTTGGATTATGTAAGTATTGTTGAGTATGCCTTTTTAGTTTGTTTGATTCTTATATTCAGATGATTGATGTGCCGTTTCTGAAACCAATAATTACAAGAAAAGTTTACCGGGATATAGTCGAGAGTGCTTACTACGTTGCCTTGAAGTGTTACGGCGAAGTTAGGGGAAGGAAATCGACATTTGGAGTGCTGGGGTTATTTTGTACATCCTACTTAGTGGTGTACCTCCTTTTTGGGCTGGTAAAAAACCTTTTAAGCTAACCAAATTTCTTGATTTATTCTTCTTGAGGTTTGATCTGTAATCATATGTTATATTGTAGAGAATGAGAAAGGAATATTCGATGAGGTTATAAAAGGTGAAATTGATTTTGAAAGCCAAGCATGGCCTTCTATATATGAGAGTGTGAAAGATCTTGTCAGGAAGATGCTAACCAAAGACCCAAAGAGACGAATCTCTGCTGCACAGGTTCTTGGTAAGAGATTCTGAATACTAGTTCTTTTCTGTATGTGATCTAAAGCAATCAAATTGAAAATACATATTAGCAGGCATGATTAGACATTAGGCTCAACACTGGTACAAGATAGTTCAGTCCATTATGTAGGTCTTAAACTGAGACTGGTGAATCTTTCTGTTCCATCTTCGTTGAGACATTTAATTAAACATGTTGTGTACAAGCAGGGAAGTTCTGGTTGAGGAGATTCAGGGACGCATGGGAATCGTGCAATCACAAAAGGCGGTGGCTTTGGCACTCTTCACCCTCGTCTGGAACCTCTCCTCCGTCGTCACCCGTGTCTGGGCAGCATTCATGTTATTCGTGCAAGTGATATCATTTTGTTTCATATATTCATAACAAGTTTAAAGAAGAAGAAAAAAAGAAATCGTATGTGGAATGAAAAAATATTATGTAACCACAATGTTTTTCAGTCATATGCTTTAAGATCAAATGTGATTTTTCTTTTCTTTTCTTAATAGAAAAAGGTTTAAGAAAAAAGAAAGAAAATCACCACGTTTTGTTATGTACGCCTTTCGTGACCCTTCAGTTTTCTTCTCACACGATCTTTTGATCTCTTTGTTCCAATTTTAGTGGATGTCTCCTACGGGTCAGGTCTCTTTGCTCATAGCTACAATACCACATTCTCTATATTAAAACGTATAAATGAAAATTTTGTGTCTATTTATACAATTCAAATTTAGGAAGTCATTCTACATATTTAGGAAACCATTTCTAATACGTATAAATTATGAACTTTTGTGTCAATTCATACAATAACTTAAATTTAGGAAGTCGTCTCACATATTTAGGAAGAGATTCCTAAAATGTATAAACGAGAACTTTTGTGTCTATTTATACAACAACTCATTTAAGAAGACATTCCTAAATTTTTAGAAAGGTTTTCTAAAATTTGATGAAAGCTTTTTTGAAAGGTTTCTTGAAGGCTTTATGAATGTTTTCGAAGAGTTTGAGAAAACCTCTTGTAAACTTTAAGAGGTTTAGGAAGCATTTATAATGTTATAGAAAACTTTTTGAAAATTTAGGAAGCCTTTCTAAATATTAAGAAGCAGTCCTACACATTTAGAAAGCAGTCCTACACATTTAAGAAGATTTTTCTAAAACGTATAAATTAGAAATTGTGTCACATATGTCAACAGTCAACACAATATGACAACTAAAAATCTTTTTCTGTTTACTTGAATGTTTAGTAAGTTTTTATGGTCAATTGACTTATGTGTCTATTTATACAACAACTGAAATTTAAGGAAGCCATCATATACATTTAAGAACGCATTCGTAAAACGTATAAATGGGAACTATCACTATTGTAAAATACAATTTAGATTTTGCTAGAGTAAAGGTTGATCAAGCAAAAGAGATGAGATCCAATCTTATGCAGGAAGATGAAGATGATAACGACTAAGAAAAATACTACTAGCATTGATAGGAATTATTTAAATTGATTTATTCATTTTGGAATAGCGAAGGAATAGGCATTAATTTTTAATTTAGCCTATGATTTCGTAATTTCTGTTTCGATTGAATGATTTCACAGAGAGATGAGAGTAAGAAAACCAGAGATTGTTCTTATTGGTAAGCAACTTCTTTGATTTTGTTGAGTGTGATTCTCTTCGAGGTTTCAAGGTTTTGTCTTACCGATTTTTAACTTGGATTTTGCAGAGCTTCTTCAATTTTGTCGCATTTTGCCTAAGGGCTCGAACTTCGTGAACCACAAAATTGGTTTTTGACGATAAGTTATAGACTTGGGATTGGTTTCTTAATCTTAGTGCCTTTGACTAACCTCTCGTGACACAAGATGGTTATTGAATGATTCCCCTAAAAACGCCATCAAACTATGTTTTCATTGATAGTGATTTGTATGTTAAAGTTTTTGGCTAGCTTTAAGGGTTTATATCTAGTTGTTGTATAAATTAACACAAAAATTCTCATTTATACGTTTTACGAAAACATTCCTAAATGTGTATTACGGCTTCTTAAATTTGAGTTTTGTATAAATTGACACAAAAGTTTTTATTTATACGCTTTAGGAAAGCCTTCCTAAATGTGTAGGACAACTTCCTAAATGTGCATGACGACTTCCTAAATTTGAGGAGTTGTATAAATGAACATAAAAGTTTTCATTTATACGTTTTAGGAAGACCTTCCTAAATGTGTAGAACGGCTTCCTAAATATACTATATTTTTACAGAATAACCAGACTCTCATCGAGTATCTAGTTCCAATAACACATAACCGCGACCAAAACCAAAAATTAATCGTGTTTAGAATGACTGCGTAAAAATATAGTAAGTTGCACAACAGTTTTCAACAACACATTAAATTATTCATCATAACACTAACTTGTTGACACAATTTGTCAAAAATTGTAAGCACAATTAAAATCCATGCCTTTGAACAAGGTAATGAAAGCTATATAATGTATATAAGCGTTTGGTTTTATAATGACCAAAATCTTATCAAAGCAGCTTGAGTTTCAGCAGATTTATACAGAGATCACAAGAAGAAAAAAAAAGGAAGCTGCGTTTTATTTTCTCGTTCTTCATACATCATGCATTTCCCTGGAAAAGTTGTTGAATCTCAGATTCGTCGCAGTGAAGCCAACCTCTTCTCAAGCTCATCCACTTCACTTGATTCAGAGATGCAAGTTTTAAAATTTACATAAGAAATTTCTTCATTTTTTCACTACAATTTTCAATGACCAAACATGATCTTCAGACATCGACATTACCTGTTGTTGTTGGTAGTAGTAGTTGCAGTGGAAGCAGGAGGAGCTGCGGTTTTTGTAGCGATTCGGCCTTTTGAATTTATACAACTACTCAAATTTAGGAAGTAATCCAACACATTTAGAAAGACTTTCCTAAAACGTATAAATTAGAACTTTTGTCTCCATTTATATAGCAACTCAAATTTGATCAGATATGTCAACACAATGTGACAACTAATAATTGTTTTATGTTTACTTGAATGTTTAGTAAGTTTTTAAATGGTCAAATAATTAACTCTAAAACGTGTATTATGAACTCTTGTGTCCACTCATACAATAACTTAAATTTAGAAAGCCGTCCTACACATTTAGGAAGTCGTCATACACATTTAGGAAGACTTTCCTAAACCGTATAAATTAGAACTTTTGCATCCATTAATATAGCAACCCAAATTTGGTCAGATATGTCAACACAATGTGACAACTAATAATCGTTTTACTTGAATGTTTAGTAAGGTATTAAATGGTCAAATAATTAACTCTAAAACGTGTATTATGAACTCTTGTGTCCACTCATACAATAACTTAAATTTAGAAAGCTGTCCTACACATTTAGAAAGTGTTTCCGAAAATGTATAAATGAGAATTTTTGTGTCATTTCATATAACAACTAAAAATCGTTTTATGTTTACTTGAATATTTTGTAAATTTTTAAATGGTCAAGTAATCAATCATAAAATGTGTAATCAAAACTTTTGTGTCTATTTATGCAACTCTAATTTAGGAAGCCGTCATACACATTTAGGAAACCATTCCTAAAACGTATAAATGAGAATTTTTGTGCCTATTTATACAACTCCTCAAATTTAGCAAGTCTTTCTAAAGTTATAGAAAAACCTTACTAAAATTTGTATGAATTTTTCTTTGATATTTAAAAATGTTACCTAAATTTTGGAATATGAAAATCTTCTTGAATTTTTAAGAATGATTCTTAAAAATTTAAGAAAGTCTTCCTAAATCGTATGTTAATTACTATTTGATCAAATAAAAAATTGGAAGTCTTTCTAAATTTTTAGGAAGACCTTCCTAAATTTTTAGTAAGTTTTCTAATGTTTAAAAAACCCTTCTTAAATTTACTAAAATTTGTATGAAAACTTTCTTGAAGATTTATGAATGTTTTCTAAGATTTTAGGAATCCTCTGAAAATTTTAAGAGGTTTACAAAGCTTTCTTAATGTTTTAGGAAGCTTTTTAAACATCTAAGTAGTTTTTTAAACTTTTAGGAATGCCTTACTGAAATTTTTAACGAAGACTTTGTCAAACGGTTTATAAATGCTTGCTAAACGTTTAGTAAATTCCATTAAATATAGGTTTACAAGCCTTACTAATGTTTTAGAAAGTCTTTCTAACGTTTTAAGAAGGGTTCCTAAACATCTAGGATGTTTTTCTAAACTTCATGAATGTTTATAAAGCTTTCCTAAAATTTTAACCATATAAAGCCGTTATTCCTAAAAAAAAAAATCTATTTCAAAAATAACTTTCCAGCAGGTCTCCTGGCTCAATCTCTCTAGATCAAGATTCAATCATTCGCGGAGCTTTTTTTCTTTTCTTCAACACGGAGAACGAAATATCTACAAGACAAAAGAGCTTTTTCTTGTTAGACTAGCTGCATATCATGAGAAGAGCAAGTTAAGTTCTATGGTTAGTTTTTTTTTGTTACCTGCTACTGTCGATCACAACTTCTACTGGATGAGGTTCACCATCTCGCGGAAAGGCATGAGCGTAAAGTTCCCCTGTGGTTTTATCTACAAGTTTAATAATGCACTCTTCTCCTTTCCTCACCACTTTCAATGCTCCTTCCCATGCCATTTGTTCACGTCCCATTCATCTGCTTTGCAAGGATCAATTATATAAAAGGTATCAGCGAATGTCTATCTCCATCTTCCAATGGATTAGTCGATGCATCTTTAGCCTAAGAAGCCATATTAAGTTGGTATAAAGCGAATGTAATTAGAAAAATGACTAGAACCAAAATAAGGTTATAAGCTACCATTCCTACTAACTGCAAGTCTGCAATAGTTGTTCAATAATGTTTTCCCAGATTGCGTTCATGTTGGTCACAAAAGCAAAAGTAAATATCGATTCCAACGCGTACAGAACAACGATTTTGCTCAGCAGCCCCTCACAGAGACCCCGGTCGCACCCCATTAGCACTTCAAAGAAACTACCTTTACTCAAACCATAGCACTTACCATTATTTGTGATAAAGAATCAAATACACATATAACCTTACCCAGTCATTGATGAGAAACACAAACCAGCATATCCAAACTTATCCTAACTTCAAACAACCAAAAAGCATGGGCATAGACATCCGACAGACTACAATTACAATCGGTGAACGAAAGAGTGAGTTGAAGAATTCGATTACCAGAAAAAACAGGCATAGAGAGAGTGCAAGTGTTGCAGCCAACGAGAGTCAATAGGCAAACAACGAGCCTGAGCTTGCGCTTGTTCATCAAGATCCACACAAGCCTCCATCTAATTAAATCCTCCGATTTGTCCTTCTCAGTCTCAGATTTGAATCCTTCAATATTTGGGTCTGGTTCGCCCACGATTGGTGACGTAAGCCCGAGCCAAGCAATCAGATTTCGTCCTCAACGAAGGCCGAATCGGCGCAGTGGAGTCACGTGAGCTGCTGAAGGAAGAAATGGCCTTACTCCGCGCGTTCTAAGTACATGCGATTGGCATTCGACAAACAAAATCTCAAATAGCTAACCTCGATTTCCGTTGCGAAGCTTGGCGATCTCCTTCGAGGATTCTGTATCAATGATCGGCGAAAAATCCGACGACGGTAGGTTGTTTAGCGATCTCCGGCGATAATTGTAGCGACTGTTTTTTTTTCAGCTTTTTTTGTCAGTGATGATTTGCGAGGGATGAAGGTTGTTTTGTTTTAGGGGTTCTTCGATCAGCAAGGTCATTTTAGTCATTGTGCATTTTAATGAATACTATTTTGGTCACTTTTTTCCGTGGGTGCTAGAAATGTCAAAAAGTGTATTTGATGCTATTTTGTAGAATTGTTTGTTTTATTTTTATTTCAGTTTTAGGAGCTTACGAAAGAAAAGTTGGAAATTTCCCACAACTAATTTGTTTTTACTTTCTTTGAAGAAAACAAAAACTTAAGAAGTCACGGCATTTTCGCATTGGATGGTTATAAATTCCGAAAGAAATACTCAACGCGGCAATGCTTTCCCATATTATTATTTGAATGCATACGAGATGTTATTTTTAGCAAAGTGTTTAAAAGTTTTTGTTTACTAACGCATGGTTTTATAAACTTATAATTAACCATTTCGTATATATGCTATTATAACTCTTATTGTTTTTGGCTTATATTATTAGAACTAGGATGTTTAATTCACTTTCGCTTTGCCTTCTTACGTTTTTGGATATCAAAACCTAATGAAATCTTATCATCATTGAGCTGATTTTGATATGATTTTTTGGTCAAGAATGTTTAATCCGGATACACCAAAAAGGAAATGAATTTCCAATGCGACTAAAATGTTTTTGCTTTTTAGATATAAAAACCAAAACCGAATCTACACGAAATTAAAAAGAGAAAAACGAATAGATTTTAAAAATTAAATATATAATTAACCGAAAACGAAAGTAAAAATGCAAACCTTACCACCCTGACATTGGTTTGTATTGTTTGAAAACTTGCATACCAAAAAACCGCATCAAAAGCCGGGCTTTGATTTTATTTTTTTGAACAACATATACATAAAAACAATGTGTAAGTCGGATTATTTCATTTATTTATTTATTTTCTTCTTCTATTTGGTTTTTCGGGGTACAAATTAGACCGGTTTAAGTGGTTCGAGCGTAGCTAAAATTTCAGATTTGGAAAAGGGATAATATTTACTAAAAAGAAGCAGCAGTAAATGGATTAAAAGTGTACATTTTGAAACATATGTCTTAAACTGTCATTTCCATCGCAAAACAAAATAAAAGTGGTGAGCTGTATTAGAATTACTTAAATACAGTACTTCTAAATTTGTAAACATATATAAGTAGTGTTCACCAAAATATTTGTTTACAAAATCTCAACCAGCAATTTGGGCGATTTAATATATTCCAATATCTACATTTTTACCTAATGTTTGGATAACTCCAAAAGATAATACGCTCTCTATATATAATATCGGTTACAATGGAAAGTCTTCTTAAAAAGGGAAATTTTCTTTTCCTATAAATATAACAAATTCGGTTCGGGGGAAAAGTAATCCTTCTTGTGGGATTTTACTATCTATAGAAGCGTTAAAGCCACAGCTTTTGCTTTTCTTATCATATTCTTCTTCAAGCAAGGCCACGTTTGGCTATTCTATCAGATCTCGAAAACTTAATATAAAAAAAAATACAAGAAAAACAAAACATAGTAGATATGTTCGTATCTTTTAATTATATGAGGGTTAAGTATAATTATTATTATATCTACATGGTATAAAAAAAATATTATAAGATAAACTCTATAAAACAATTAGAATGTGTGTTTGATATAAATTATTCATGTTGCCAAAACAAAACAAAAAACCAAGTTATTCATACGCTATATTAAATTTCCAGTTGACTATGACTAAAACAGTTGATCAAATATGTTTCCAATATACGCTCTAATTCTTTTTAATCATATCGTGAAACACGGTCAACTTTCTTTTGAAAACAGAAATTACATATTTTTGCAAAACCAATAAAATTTTAATTTTTTGTTGGGTAGATTGAGTTTTAGAACCGTCATAAAAGCATGACCTAAAAGCAAGCACAAAAGAAAACCCTAGATAAGAGAGAGATATATATATATATATATATAACTAATATTATATATATATACAGTAAAAGAAAAGAAGAAGAGATTACAACAATTGTAGAAGAGAAGCCAAACCAAACAAGGTGTTATAAAAGGGAAGAAGTTCCAAAAGAAGAAAACAGCCACTCACACCAAGCAAGCAAATTAGCAAAGCCACCAAATATGGAATATTGCTACTTATAGAAACTCCATCTTTTTATGCAATACCCTAATTTTGGTCTAATTTTCCTTCCTTAGCCCCTTTCCCAATTGTCATATTTGATAAATTTCTAAAGAAAACTCACTCCTATCTCTATATATACAACAAAATCTCTCTATATATACAAAAAGCCTACTACTTCCTCTGTATATCTCATCTCTCTCTTTTACCCTGTTTCTTCATTTACAGAGCCCAGATTGATTGATTGTTCAGCGAATATGGGCAGAGGAAGGATTGAGATTAAGAAGATTGAGAATGTGAACAGTCGTCAAGTCACTTTCTCCAAAAGAAGAAACGGGTTGATGAAGAAGGCGAAAGAGCTTTCGATTCTATGCGACGCCGAGGTCGCTCTTATCATCTTCTCCAGCACCGGCAAGATTTACGACTTCGCAAGCGGCTGGTAAAAAAAAAGCATTCTACTTTTTGGGTTTTGTGATTATCCTCGATATGCATTTTCTTTGGTTTATCTGGCTAAATCTTAGGGTTGATGGTGGAATATTTGTTCTGGGTTTTGGTTTAAGGACTATTCTTTGGAGAATCGAGATCGTTTCTCTGTAATTTGGGATTTGCAATCGGATAGTTGTGAGTTATAAACCGTAACTGTTGAAGAAACTGCAATTTGGTACTTCTTTGGGATAAGAATTTGGCAGATGCAGTTATGTGGTTAAGCTATTAGAATCTCAACTTAAGAAATCTGAGGAAGATCTATAATTCTAAGATTAATAGACCATATTAGAGTCGATTTTGTTTCGAAAGCGGTGTGTTTATCTCATCTTTGTGAAGAAACTGAGAATGCAGAAGCAAATGCTAAGAGGATTTTCTCATGGTTTTGGTGTTATGATCAAACCAATTAATGGATTTAGCTAATAGAGACTTTTTCAAATCTGTGAAGTATGGAGCAAATTCTTTCAAGATATGGATACAGTTCTGCGACGGGTGATCATAAACAAAGAGAACAACAACTTCTACTTTGTTCTTCACAAGAAAATGGAGCTGTGGTATATATATATAAATATCTTTATATAAGCAGAGATTATCTGCCACTGACTTTTAAATATCTTTTTCTTGCTCAATTTTGTTTTTCTTACATGGATTCCGTTGTTGCAGTTGCGAAGAGATGATTCTATGAAGAGCGAACTTGAGAGATTACAGCTTGCAATTGAGTATGTATCCCCCTGGGGGAAAAAACTGTGTGTATTTCTTGTGTAAAGTGTCTGTCTTTCATTTTGGTTCATCGGTGTATTCTATTTGTTCCTGAGCAGGAGACTGAAGGGTAAGGAGCTTGACGGAATGAGTTTCTCGGATCTTATTTCTCTTGAAAACCAGTTGAATGATAGCTTGCATAGTGTCAAGGATCAAAAGGTGAAGACAAATGAACTAATTTATTCAAAGATTGAAACTGATTTGTGATTCATTCCTGATTTAAAAATAATTTTTTTGATTCAGACACAAATCTTGCTCAACCAGGTAGAAAGATCCCGTTTACAGGTAAGCTCCTCAAATTGTATCATCAATTCTTATTAAGTTGTTATATCTCAATATCCTTGTTTCATTTGACTATAATTATCAGGAGAAAAGAGCATTGGAAGAGAACCAAATCTTGCGCAAACAGGTAAAGATTGATCAAAACCTTACTTTATAGCTCGGTCTGTTCTTCACCATATATTCAAATCTAATTTTACCTTCAGGTAGAGATGTTGGGGAGAGGTTCTTGTGGACCAAAAGGGTTGAGTGAAATACCTCAGTTTTCTAGCCCACAAGCGGAGCCCGAGAGCTCTTCATCAGAAGATGATGAGAATGACAACGAGGAGCACCATTCCGACACTTCCTTGCAGCTGGGGTAAACTGCAAACAAAATCCTTACCTTCTGTTATAATCTTTATTTGTTTTTTTTTTGAGGTCTCTGAGGATTAAAAAAAAAAACTTGTCGTTTTGTCTTTCTTAGGTTGTCGTCGTCGGGGTATAGTACAAAGAGAAAGAAACCGAAGATGGAATTGATCTGCGATAACTCTGGGAGTCAAGTGGCTTCTGATTGACCGAAATTTCAATTGTTCTTCTATTCTGGTATTTAGGGTTTATTGTGTATTCACCTTGTTTCTGGCTCTTGTTTTGCTTTACGTACTCTCAAATAGAGTTTGTTTTATGAGTTAGGTGAACATTCTTCCTTGAATCAAGAAGGATTGATTAATCAGTAACATCAGATTTTCTTATTAAAGTTCCCAACACAAGCACACTGATACTTTGTGATGAATTGCTCTTTCTAACAATTTATTAACACGTTTCCGTAAAGCCAAGAAACTGAACACATCCAACATCTCGAACGAAGATGAATATTTTAATCAAAAGAATAACAATTCCAGTTGTGTAATCACTAATAATAAACGAAATTCAAAGCCCACCCCAATATTTCTGGGCCATTTATATAATGGGCCACAATGTGCTTCCTTTTTGAGATTTTGGGCTCTTAAAATAGATTTTATGTTCAAATGTGTCCAAGGCCACCGACAAATTTAGAAACAGTCTGGACAGGCTGCTCAGACCCATGCAATAAATAGAACTATTGAAAATTCTGATTTTTAATATTTAGAGACAAGAAAAATAAAATTAAAAAAAATCACCAGATTGTTTGACACATTGTATCAATTCAAAAAAAAAAATGTTGATAAATTGTAAACTCGGGGAAATTATTGATAGTGATTTTGGATCGTTTGTCTGATTGGTAGTTTGTTTCGTAGTGAATCCACAATTATTTAAAGAATTGAGAAAACCAATTGGTGATGACTAGTCCACAAAAAAAAATTGATAATGACTACTAGGAGGATAGATGTATAATTAAAAGAATAAATTGTGGAAAGAAAACATAATAATGACTCCATATAATAAGCACAAGTCCCGACCCAAAACGAGAAATCTGCAGAAGAAGAGACGCCACGTGGGCATCAAGTTCCTTTGCCTTTGTTGATCCACATTACTTCTTCCAGACCAAGCTAGTTGTCCCCCACCTACCGCAATAGCAGCTTGTGCATAGTATTCCAGCGTCATCTGCAGATCACCATGATGCAAATACATCGACCCATATTGCCTAATCATGCTAGATACCTCAGCATTAGCATCCATCACGCTTAGTTTATGCCCAGTCCCAGATCCTTCAGATAGAAGAGAATGGTCATAGCTATATGGACAGCATCAATGTTATACCCTTCATCTCCTGCTTCTGTGGACATGTGCATGATCGCTGGTAGTAACTGAATGCTAAGAAGCAGAACATATGGGTATACTAGAGGGTCTTTGCCATTCTTAGTGTAATAAGATGGCTCAAACTTATTAAGATAAGCCTGAAGATCATCTAAACTGTAAGGAACTAGCCCATCGTTGAAGACCACAGATGAAGATCCACTAGCAACGTCACGTATGCATGATAACTTAGTAGGGAACAGAGCCAAATAAATCAGTACACAATCAACTAGTTTAAATTAATGCTGCACCAAAGGCAGTCATCATCAAAAGGTGAAGCGTGTACAGAAATCTTTAACAATTCAGCTGGACTTCTAAAAGCAATAAGGAAAAATGCATAATCTTCAGTTGCAATTATCAAACAGGACGTCATTTAAAATGCACACAAAGAGGTACAGGAATACCAAACTCTAAATGGCAAGCCTCGCTCTCTTGAAGAATTTAGTTTCTTCACAACCTCTGCATAGACAGATGCTTTCTTCTCATGAATTGGTTTTGTTAGCCAGAGACGCAAGTTCTGTTCCAGGCTTTGAAGATACTTGAGGACTCAATGCCACAGGCACTAGTTGACCAGCATGAGTGTCTCTGCTTGTATCGATCATCTTGGTCTTAGGTATCATTGAAATTTTGCTAAGACTCTGAAAGAAGTCACGTTTTTCTTTTCTACAGTCCTCCTGCCAGAAGAAGATTTCACATTGAGTATATGAGAAAAGACATGAAATGAATTCGGAAAAATATCATTGTAATTTGCAATAAGCACTCAACCAACTTCTAACGAATCCTACGTCAAGAATTTCCAAATTACAATCCATATACAAAGGATGAAGAAAATATTCTTCCGTTTCACAATTACGGTCTCATGCTAATATCATTTACCAATCTTTGTGTGCAAATACATAATGAGAAGAGGCGAGGAGGAAATACTCTACAAACCATTAGACTATATTGAATTAAGGAAAAAGATACGACGAATAAAACTAACATGGAAATCAAGTCAAAACAATTGGTAGTTAGTCACAATACTGACCTCCAATACTTTCAACATATAATCATTAAAGCTTCGAACATTATCCTTTTGGGCCTCTTGTATAGCCGATACCATTGCCATTTCATGAACCTAGAGACATGAATAATGCATATAGAACGATCATTTATCTCCAAAAGAATCTATCTGTAATCTAAAATAGGGAATTTTCAAATATAGAATACCTGTTGCAAGTATTCTTCAACACTTGTTGCCTCGGCAGGGAATACATCCTCAAATGTCGTCTTTTAACCCAATTAAAAAAAAAACAATTTAGGCAAAGGTCGTTCAGTAGCACTTAGTATAATGAAAGTAGAAAAGTATGTGAAAGCAAAGAAAAATATGAGTCTTATACTTGTAAAAGCAATAAATTAAGTATAAGGGCTGTCATATTACATACAGGAAACTAAATAAGTATCTGATGAAAGCCAAAATATACATATTCCCCTAGAGGAAACCCACCAAAACACATAGCAATCGTTCAGGAAACCCACCAAAATATACACAGAGAAGCATAAGCTAGGGGATAGAGACAGGAGACTAATAAAATGCTCACCTTCAACTCGAATGACCTTAGATCACGAGACAATTGCTCTGCATTGATTCCCTCCCGTGCAAGTAGTCTGCGCATCCAATAAGAAAATAAAGACTTAACAAAATCATCACTCAGTTGCATAGCTACCACCTTCTCTCTTACGAAAGTTTTAACCACAATTTCTGAAAAGATCGACCAGACAATTCTATTGTGTTTGGCTGGCTCTTCGGACCTGACTTAGGTCTCGCACCCTAATAATCTTTAATGCCCAAATTGAGTAACCAACTCGGGCGCAGTGAATCCGTTAGACTTCAACGCACGACATAGGGATTATAAAAATCGAGAAAATAGTACCTAGTGGCAGCAATAGACTGTGAAGGAGCTTCGCTTCTTAGGGTTTTAGCCTTCAGTTTCCTCGACAATGCTTCCAATTGATCCAAATTCCTCTAAAAACCACATAGCCTTAAGTTTCCTCGACAATCAGAGAAGAATAAGCAAACACGTGATCTCATGGTAGAGTTTCCTTGATCTTATCAAGTCTCTTGACGATATCCCAGCAACTAAAGACAAATATTTGCATCGGTATTGCATTGCTTCATATATTATCTCAATGCATCAAGATTCAAAGGGAAACGCCATCAACCTTAACTAGAAGGATAACAAAGAGCATAACCATATCTTGAAGGTAAACTTGGACAAACAAACAGTTTGATGGAAGAAGCAAAGATTAAATTAAGCATTGACAACAATCAAATTTTATGAAATAGATATTAAACTCTGGAAATAACAAACAGGATTTCCGATGGATTCGGCAGAAAAAGCAAGATCATATGATTTGGTTTCAGGGTCATGTATCATCAGTGTTTTTTTGTGACCACGATCGTAAAACATCAACTTCTTCTTCTTCTTCTTAGTCTTCTCGCCATCGAAAAGAGCTAGTGGTGAGAGAGCGCATAATGATGGGACGCCAAACGAAAGATAAGTTAGATCCAGATCTATGGAATATATTTTGTCCCAAGTCTTGTTCCCTGAATTGAACGACCATATCACTTGGTTGGGCCAATTCTTCTGGGATACGCACAGGCGGTTGTCGAGGTTGCACAAGACGATCTCGTAAGGATGCACCTTGGCAAAGGGAGCTTTAGAGATGACTTGAAAAGCTTCGGTGTGAAGATCGAAAGATACAACTTTGGTTTCTTCGCAGTCTGTGAGCCAATGAAGTGACCCATCTACAAAGACAGGCGCGGGGCAACCAAAAATCCGATAAGGAGAAGAGGGAGTGACATACCTCCAAGCGTTGGTGCTAAAGTCGAAAACTTCGCATGTAGTAGCGTTTTCTAGGCCTATCTCTGAAGAGTTGTAGAGCCAAACGGGTTTGTATGTGCCCGTGAATATGTCTTTACCGAATCCAAGCTGAAAGAGTTCGTGTCCAAGGTCGAAGTAGCTGTCTCCTAAGTCGATAAGGAGTTGTTGTAATCCGCAGAGAGGAAGCGGGCGATACCATCTGGTGGTGGGATTGACCACAAAACCGGATTTGTGGGGATCGTAGAGACAAACGAGACCGTCAAGGCTACACTGAGAAACTATGTAATATTTGTTTCCCCAATGAGTAGGGATCTTGACCGATGATGATGAACCAAACACAAGTGTTCTCACATAATCTATGTCCGGATCAGTATCATCGGACACCATGAGAACATCTGGATCTCCAGATTGCTGACGATGGGCCAACTGTCTATCTTGGAATAAACGGGATTCGATCGTTGATCTCCATTGATTCGATACAGTACACTGAAACTGAAATCCACTAGATTCATTTGCCTGTACAGTCTACTTCCCTCCACACTAGTAGATTTTGGTTTTAATTTATTAGTGATATCTTTTTTTTTTTTTTTTTTTTTTTTTGTAGTCAACTTAAAAGTATTTTTGAAAATAACCCAATAAGAAATACCTACAATCCCACAATAAGGAAAGATTCTGATCCAACAAGTAGTAACTACACGACCCATAAAAGAGTAAAACAAATCTCTCCTAAAGAGAAAACGACCAATCCCATACTGTAGGATGAAGAAACCTGATTACATGTCTTAAATGAAGATGTGTGTTTGAATTTTTGCGGTACCAGTTGAGAAGTAGTATAAGAATTGATACGCGAGCAGCTCGAGATATTGGATGATTTAGAGCCAAAGTGTAGACTGGATTGAACTTCTAGAAGTTTCCAGAGACGTGCCAAGAGGGGTAGATGAGCTAGATGAGGATATTGAAAAAGATATTGCAACTTTGGAGTGTTTTCAAATTCTTATGAGAAAATATATGAAAAATAGAATATTTCCAAAACGATTTGAAAATATCTTAAATAAAGGATATATGCTATATGTAGATTTGGAAAAACTTGAAATGCAAGTTTAAGAGAATATATAGTAAGGTCGTGGCCTTTTGGTATGGTAGAGAACTAAAGAGAATAAGAGAGAAAAAGAAAAGCAAAAGGTTTTTTTTGTGAGATCGTGTTGATCATTGAGAGAATCGAAGTCTAGGCTTGGGGGAGTTTAGCTCAAGGTTAGGTTATCCTGGAGAGTTCATGTTATAGAATAGAGCAATATTTCAAGAGGGTTGTGCATGATTTACATGTTTGCAATTTGGTTATAATTGCTTTCTGATTCTAGTGAATTCAAATACTAGACGTGGTCCCGGGGAGTAGGAAACGAACTTCGTTAAAAAACTTTGTGTGTCTTTATTTCCTGCACTTTATTATTGTCTCACATGCATTTACAATTGGTATCAGAGCGGGTTCTCGATAGAGATTTAGTCTTGTTTCGGGTAGATCAAAGGTGAGGATCAAAAGATAGTTCATGAATTAGGACAGAGTTTGAAATCGGGTTTGATGGAGTCCTATCATGAAGGTACATCTATGACAAGACCACCATAGCTTGATTCTTCAAATTATGGATATTGGAAGGTTCGTATGCAAGCCTTCATTAGTGGTCTGGATGAAGATTGTTGGAATTCGATTGAGATTGGTTGGAATCCTCCTATGATGACTAATGATAAGGGAGTTGAAGTTCCTAAGCCGAGAGATCAGTGGAATGCTACAGAGAAGAAGGCATCAAGTTGTAATTCTAAAGCCAAGACTGCAATTTATAATGCAATTGATGCAAACTACTTCAAGCTGATTTTTCAATGTGCATCAGCTCAAAAGGCATGGAAGACATTGGAGAACATGTTTGAAGGTACTACAAGTGTCAAGAGGACTAAGCTGGATATGTTAGCATCTAAGTTTGAGAATCTAAGGATGGATGAAGGGGAAACTGTGGCTCAATTTAGTGCTAAGTTGTGTGACATATCTAATGAGTCATTCGCTCTTGGAAAGCAGTACAAGGACAAAAAGCTTGTGAAGAAACTGAAGAGATCGCTTCCATCAAAGTTTGAGTCAAAAATTTCTGCAGTTGAAGAAGCTCATAATCTGGATGAGATGGCTTTTGATGAGTTTGTTGGGATACTTCAAGCTTTTGAGTTGAGCAAATCATATGAGGATAAAGGTTAGAAGAAGGATGTTGATGTTGGAGTTGCTCTAAAGGTCTCATCTTCTGAAGATCCTATAGCGATTTTGTCAAGACAATTTGCTAAGTATTTGAAGTAGAAGGGAAACAGGAAGGAGAAATGAAAGGAGTTGGGCAAGTCATCATCGAAAATACAATGCTTTGAGTGTCAAGGTTTTGACATATTCGCTCTGAATGTGCAAACTTGCAGCAGCAAAAGAAGAAGAAAATCAATGATTCTGGAACTAATTTAGATGATGGTGAAGAACTAAAGAATTTTGTGGCATTTACAACCTTTGAGTCTGGTTCTGCAACAAAACATGCAGCAGGATCTGTTTCAGCGTCTCCAACAGGATATGCGTCAGCGTCTGCAGCAGGGTCTGAAATTGAAAGTGACAATGATGAAAGTGATGACGATGATGGAAGTGTTGATGATGATGAAAGTGTTGATGATAAAGAGTTTGTTGAGAGTTATAAAGCGTTGTATGAGCATTGTTGTAAACTGGTTGAGTAGAATTCAATGTTGACTAAGGAGAAAGTCAAGTTAGAAGCTCAAGTGGTTTAGGTACAAAAGTATGCAACATAGAAAGAAGAAGAAGCACATCAAGCTAGAGTTCAACTTAAAGAAACACAAAAAGGTTTGAGGATGTTGAATAATGGCACGAATCAGTTGGATCATCTTCTTAGCATTGGGAAAAGTGATCGATATGGTCTTGGATTTAAAAGGAAATCTTCAAAAGTTGATTGTGGTTTTGTGTCTGGTGGAAAAATGGAGGCTGCAACGACATCTGCTACAGAGCCAGTGACTAGAGTTTCTACAGAGACTGCAACTGATACAGAGACTGAAACTGATGCAAATAAGGCAACTGGTACAAGAACTGCTACAACGACTGCAATAAGAAAAATCCCTGAAGTGCAGAGCGCACCTCGACGAATTTTTCGACCAGTGTGTCATCATTGTGGAGTTGTTGGACATATTAGGCCAAGATGTTTCAGGTTATTGAGGGAGAATAATCTATGTTTTCACCGCAGTTCCTCATGTCATTCGTTGTCTCCAAGACTCTAGCAAAGTATCCTGCCATGCCTTCTCCAGCTTTCATCTCCAAAGTTTCAAAGGTTCTCCTGGCTCTGATACCAAATTTACAAACACATACTAGGTACAACCACGAAGGAGGTTTATAAGGATCAAATAAGTATTTAGAAGAGTATTTAAGAAATGGGAAGCTTTTATTATAAAAAACACTAAAAGACGTTCAAATATTACAAAGGCTCTCAAACTCTCTCAAACTTCTCTTACTCACTTCGTTTGGCTTATGCTTCACCCAAGCTCCCTTATTTATAGTACAAATCCTAAAGAATATTTTATGGAATATTCCATAAGATATTTTACAATTTATTCTACACACTCATTATTACACAACTTATTAAACACTCTCATAATTATACAACTTAGTCAACATTCTCGTAACTATACATCTTATTCAACGCTCTCATAATTATTATTATTACTCTAGCACTTCTTTGATGCTTGATTTTCATAGATTCCCACAATTGTTTGGTCGTCTCCTTCGGAGTGATCGTCTTGAGAGTGGTTTTGTCAATTGACTGGAACATGTAATTTTTTGGCCTTGAGATCTTTGAGATTTGAGTGCCTTTTGTTGTGCCGAAGTGGGGACTTCGATTCCTCTCAGATCTTCAAAACCAGGTTCAATGACGCACCAGTACTCCTTGGAACGAAGAGTTTCTCGGATCTTATTTCTCTTGAAAACCAGTTGAATGATAGCTTGCATAGTGTCAAGGATCAAAAGGTGAAGACAAATGAACTAATTTATTCAAAGATTGAAACTGATTTGTGATTCATTCCTGACTTAAAAATAATTTTTTTGATTCAGACACAAATCCTGCTCAACCAGGTAGAAAGATCCCGTTTACAGGTAAGCTCCTCAAATTGTATCATCAATTCTTATTAAGTTGTTATATCTCAATATCCTTGTTTCATTTGACTATAATTATCAGGAAAAAAGAGCATTGGAAGAGAACCAAATCTTGCGCAAACAGGTAAAGATTGATCAAAACCTTACTTTATAGCTCGGTCTGTTCTTCACCATATATTCAAATCTAATTTTACCTTCAGGTAGAGATGTTGGGGAGAGGTTCTTGTGGACCAAAAGGGTTGAGTGAAATACCTCAGTTTTCTAGCCCACAAGCGGAGCCCGAGAGCTCTTCATCAGAAGATGATGAGAATGACAACGAGGAGCACCATTCCGACACTTCCTTGCAGCTGGGGTAAACTGCAAACAAAATCCTTACCTTCTGTTACAATCTTTATTTGTTTTTTTTGAGGTCTCTGAGGATTAAAAAAAAAAACTTGTCCTTCTGTCTTTCTTAGGTTGTCGTCGTCGGGGTATAGTACAAAGAGAAAGAAACCGAAGATGGAATTGATCTGCGATAACTCTGGGAGTCAAGTGGCTTCTGGTTGACCGAAATAATTTATTCTTCTAATTATGGTATTTAGGGTTTATTGTGTATTCACCTTGTTTCTGGCTCTTGTTTTGCTTTACGTACTCTCAAGTAGAGTTTGTTTTAAGAGTTAGGTGAACATTTTTCCTTGAATCAAGAAGGATTGATTAACCAGTAACACTATATTTTCTTATTAAAGTCCCAACACAGCCACACTGATACTTTGTGATGAATTACATTGTCTAACAATTTATTAACAAATTTCGGTAAAGCCAAGAAACAGAACACGTCCAACATCTCGAATCGAAGATGAATTTTAATCAGAAGAAGAAACTATCCAAGTTGTGTATCCAGTTTTTGCTAAGCTAATAACTAATCCGTCCATAGTTTTTTCGTGATTCCAGTTCGACCAGGAGAATGTTTTTAATAATTATTGGAATCATAAATATGGTGAATAGAATTATTAGTAAATGCTCCTAAACAAGGTTAATCGATTGCAATTTGCAGGCAACTCAGCTCAGAACAAAATGTGATCATTAAGCTAATCTGAGCTGCATAAACTCGTTAAACAAGATAATGTTTAAATGTGTTCACTGACAATAAAAGAAATTGAAAGCACAACCCAATATTTATGGGCCATAATGGGTTTTCTTTTTGAACTTTTGGGCTTTTAAAATAAATTTGTGTGTTTAAATGTGTCACGGCCACCGACAAATTTAGAAACAGTCTGGACGCTCAGACCCATGCAATAAATAAAATTATTAAAAATTCTTATTTTTATATTTAGAGACAAAAAAATAATAATAATAATAATCACCAGATTGTTTGACAAGCGGCAAAAAGTACAAGTTACTTTATTTTTCGTCAGTAAGTACAAGTCGTGATCACCAATTTTTTAATGGACAATAATTAAAAACTTTAGATGAAAGCAGTGGACTTGTGTTGTACTTAAGGATCGTTTCAAATATACTCTCTCTCTCTCTCGTTCCATAAAGATTCATTTTGTATTTTGTTTTTAGCGATGTCGATGTGATTTTATAGTAAGTAATGTTGATAAATTGTAAACTTGGGAAATTATTGATAGTAGCGTCTGTTTTGGATCGTTTGTCTGATTTGTAGTTTATTTCGTAACGAATCCACAATTATTTAAAGAATTGAGAAAACGAAATGGCGATGACTAGTCGACACAAAAATTGGTAATGAGGTCTAAATGACTACTAATTAAAAGAAATTGTGGAAAGAAAACAGAATTATAATAAGCACACAAATAACGACCCAAAACGGGAAATCTGCAGAAGAAGAGACGCCACGTGTTCCTTCATCAGAAGGTTCCAATGAGGAGATCCACCGTCAACACACTTGTTCTCAGTTCTCACAAACAAAAGTCAAATCACCATTTATGGGACCCACTTTGATTTTTTTGTATCCAGTTAATAAATAGAAGACCCATTTATTCATTCATTCATTAATTACGACCCTTCCTCATGTCTCTACCGTCCGATCACGGATCCTCACTGTAATCAAGGGGGCAGATTTAATGAGGTGGGCCTAACACTAGAGTACTAACTGCCTTCATCACGTATCTGACATTTTTTTTCTTGTATTTTGCCATTTTTGGCTCTTAAAAAGGAGGATTATAATCCCAAACCCGAGTAATTTATAATTGATTGGCCGAGTTTGTTGTTAGCTAGACAAATGGGCTTAAATGTTTTATTTTTTAATATAAAATATACTCGTATACTGTATTCAATTCCATAGATTACTCACCATTTAACAAATGGATGTTGCATAGAATTCAATCAGTTTTCATTACTCACCACCACCGATCACCATTCAATTTCATTCAACTGAGTATTTTTGGCTTCAATTCCTAAATGCATTATAATTGTCTCTACTCGTAAAACAATAATTTAAGGTAGTTTAACCCGATGTAAACCGACTTTTACACGAAAATAAGGAAAATCACGTTGGAAAATGACATTCCATAAAATGCAAATCTTTGTTTTTGATGTAAAATCGCTTCAACAAACGGGTTAACCGGTCAAAGATATTATTTACAGACGTCTAAACTATTCAACGTTTCACATGAGAACGGTCAACCTTTGTTTTAAAGAAAATTAGGCACACCCTTTAGTAATGTTTTAATAAATTTGGTTTATTAATAATACAACTCTTTTTTAAAGGCTCAATACAATTAACTTAAGGACCTGTAACTCATGAACGTTACTCCCTCTTATCCATAATAGTTGATGTTTAAGGATTCTACACACAAATTAAGAAATCACACAAAATCATGATTTTTTTTTCTTCTAAATTAAAACTTCATTTATTGTCTAATTAAACACAATTCAACCAATGATAAAAAAGACTACAGAATATAAATGGTCAAAAATAAATATAAAGACTTTAATTTTGCATTGAAAATGTAAAACATCAATTAAAATGAAACAATTTTTTTTTGCTTAAACATCAACTATTATGGATCAGAGGGAGTATTTTTTATTTGGCGATAAACATGTGATCGTATTCATAGCGAATGAAGACATTTAATTACTGTCTAATTATTCCTATAAATGTTAAATTTAAAAATTCGGCTGCATCAGGTTAACATCTTCTGATTAATAAATAACTAGATTATACCCCCTGCGTCCGCACGGGAATTTTTGTTTTTTTTTTGTTTACCAAATTTTGTGATATAATTTTTTTTTGTATTTAGATATAATTTGTTTTATAGATATAATTTTTCTAATAAGTGACAAAGATTTATTTTTGTGTTTAGATATAGTTTGTTTTTGTAGATTTAATTTTTTCTAGTATTAAATATGATCGTGATTATAAAAACATAATTATAACTCGTCCGTTCATATTAATCCGAGAATGACCGCGATTATAAAAACATAATTCTAACCCGCCCGTTCATATCATCGTATAATATAAATATTTATTATTTCAAATATTTAAAATTTTAGGCTGATTGATTATGATAAAAATATACAATAACATATCGTTTATCATGTCCATCATTATGAGAATATTATGTAAATTTGAATATTTAAATTAAATCTAAATTAATATCCGGTTTATTATTTTTGTAAAGAAACAACTGGTTTTGTGATTTTTTATAATTAATCTAACATATATTTAAGGAAATCCAAACTAAATATAAATTAAAATATAATTTTTATTAATATTGTACTAAATTGATTTGTTTGACGACTTGAATATTAGTTATCCAAGTAAAAAATAGCTTAATACGAAGGTTTTCATGTTTGGACACAAAAAATGTATTTCTTTTAATTTTGCTTGTGGTAAAATTCTTAATTTTGAATTTGAATAGAATAACCATTTCTGGTTCAGATTTTATGATAATATTTTTTTTAATAAATCTTTATTAATATAAACGAATATTAACATAATCTGGACAATCTTACCAAGATAATTAGATTTGCATTTCAAATTTAATTTTAAATTAACTATTCCTTAAATTGTGTGATTCTTAAAATATTAATCATTTTATATATGTAAATAAAAAATATTGAATATGTATTAGTAACTGAATGTTGTCCATGTGCATGATCAAATTTATGGTTGTGCAAATTTAATTAATAATATATTCTTTTTTCAGTTTGAAAAATATTCAATTATAAATCTAATTGTATTAATAAGATTTAAATTTAGAAGTAAACATATTTTGTTATTAATTCTGAATATTTTGTTTGAAACTGTTGATGAAATCTCAGAAAATTTACATTAAATTCAAAATTTAAGATTATTTTTCAATGAAAATTGTTAATTTTGAATCTGTATCATTCAAAAAAATTTGATTATTAAAATATTTGGACTAATCTTAATTCAAAAAATTCAAAATAACTAATATTATTTTCGTAACAAAATAATAATAAAATTTTAAATTATTTTTGAAATATTTAATTTACATATGTTTGAAATAATCGATTTTATTTATTATTTTAAATATTTAATTTAATTTTTGGCATAGTCTGAATTTTTTTAATTACGAATTAAAATTAATATATATATATATAATCAGATTAATTAATTATACTACTATTTAATTGAATCAGATTAATGAAATGAATTTTTAATTGAACAAAATTATTCGGTTTGAAAATAGAGATAGTTATCCACAAAAATCTAAAGTTTAAAAGTTATCCGGGGTAGGAATATATTTATATACCTTTTTCTGTTTGGACACAAAAAATGACTCTGTTTTAATAGATTAAGATGTACCCAAACAAGTATCTGATCCGGGTGACCCGACCCGACCCGACCATCCTTTTCTTTGTTATATAAAAAAAAAGATTATTATTGATAAGTTTTGATGCAAAATCAGAAAAGGCAAATTCGAGAAGAAAGCCAAAGCCAAAAAAAAAAAAAAGCGAATGCTCTTGAGTCTCAGCCTCTCGTCGCCACTAACCAGAGAAACTCGTAGAGAGAATGGGTTTGATATCATCAGCGAAAGAGACGAAGAACTCTAATAGCGGAAGAGGAATGGGTTTTCTCTTAGTCTTCTTCCCCGACCACAACTCCTCCGCCGTCGACAACAACAACGACTCTCCTTCTTCTTCTCCGGCAACGACGAATCTCTTCCGCTCCAGATCTTCCCGTCTTCTCCTTTCCAAAGCCCAATCCACCATCTCCATCTGCATCCTCCTCCTCTTCCTCACCCTATTCCTCTTCACTCTCTCCACCTTCGAGCCTTCCTCTGGTTTTCCCGCCGTTTCTCCCCGCTCACACCGTCGCTTTCTCCTCAATCGCGATGTCGTCGCCGCCAAAACTCGAGGTATTAGTCGTCGTTCCAACAACTCTGCTCTGCAGGGAATGGGTACGCTGTTTCTGAGAGGAACCAAGAGCATGCACGATTTGGTTGTTGCTCATATCGCTTCCGATACGACGGAGGAAGATCTCCGCCTCTTTATGCGGTTGCTCCACCGTTCTGGTGTCACTTCCCGATCCGATGTTGTCTTACTCTTCAATTCCCCTTCGTCGGCTTCGAGATTCGCTGAATTGATCGAGGAAGAGAACGACTCGTTCTCGAAACTCGTCGGTGTTCACCGAAATTCGAATTCGTCGAATCAAATCGACTCGGTTTGGGGTTTCAATCTGTCCCGCTTCATGAAGAATCAATCGAAGAAGGAGACGTCTGAGCCCATTTGGGGGAAGAAGACGCATCGGGCTAATTACAGCGAATCGGCATCGAACGAGACCGAGTCAGCCGAGTTGACTCACGGGTCGGTCGTGGGTTTCGACGTGACCGAGTTGGACCCGGAAAACTCGCTATCTGGGTTCATGGATCACGTCCCGATAAGCTTGAGGAGATGGGCGTGTTATCCAATGCTGCTCGGTCGAGTCCGGCGCAATTTCAAGCACGTAATGCTTGTGGACGCAAAGACCTCCTTGTTCCTCGGTGACCCGTTAACTCGGATTCGAAATCGGAGCCCCGACTCGGTCCTCTTCTTCTATGCATCCTCTAAACACGGCAGCAAGAGAACCTCCGAGATTAACCCGGCGGTTTTGATCGGCGGAGCCAAAGGAATGAGGAGATTATCGAGCTCGATGCACACTGAGATCGTGAGAGCGACGATGCAGCAGCACAAGAAAAAGAACTCGGTGTCCGAATCGGGCGTGCTGAGTCAACTCGTTGGGAATGTTCATATGACGAAGAACTTCGAAGCGATTACGCCGAGTGAGTCGGTTGCGGAAGTGAGTTCGCTCGCTGAGTTGAGGACGAGAAACTCGGCGGCTTCGTCGATAAAGAGTCATGATATAATACAACGCGGTAATAGTAATCATCCTGACATTATGGCTATTATTATGAAACGTATTTGTTCCTCTGGATTAGATTCTTCTGTTTATAGTAGTTACTGTTAGCATTATTATTTTGGGAAGAAAAAAAAATAGGGAAATTTTTCGTTAAATTTTTTACATAGATTTTTGTACACATTTGACATTTGTTATGTTCTTAGATTTTATTTTTCGGATGTTTATGTCCACGTTCTACATTCGTTATTGATTGGGTCTTCTTGTGATAATCTCATATAAAAAACCATGAAAATAATAATATTTTGCATTTTCAATTTTTATATATAAATGTCGGTAATACACCATTTTTCTTTCATTCATTTATATTAAGATATATTCATATCTTTGTGAATATTTTTGTATTTATCTCTTAGGGTTTTCGTATACCTACCCTACCTTGTATGTATAAATAAAGATTACGCTTAACCTCGTCTAATTTAGTTTAGAAACTTCAAATTATTATTTTAGGGGTTTTTGTTTCTCAAAAGATATGTACATTCAAAAGATGCGTTTTTGAAATACACTCGGTACTAGGCATGGCATAATATCTGAACCTAATGGAACCGAACCGAACCGAATTTTCGGTTCTGGTTCGGTTCAGGTTCTTTGCTAATACCTGAATGGATCCTCAACTTCAGATCCATGGATATCGGTTTGGTTCGGTTCTTACCCGAAAACCGAATGGGTATCCATGGATCCCAAATTTTTTTAATATAAATTATAAAAAATTATCAAAATTATCAAAATTTATAAAAAAACTTAAAATATTTATAAAAATTTATAATTTTTTAAAAAAAATTATATAAATTTATAAAAATATATAAATTTATAACCAAAATCGATAGGAAATGAACCCGAACCGAACCGAAAATGTTTTGGTTCCTATATGGATCCTAAACTCAGGAACTGAACCGACCCGGAACCGGTAGGAACCGAACCAGAACCGAATCGAACCGAAAATGTTTTGGTTCTTATATGGATCCTAAACTCAGGAACCGAAAGAACCGGAACCGAAAATGCCAAGGCCTTGGTACATTTTGTTTCATGGAAATATCTCTCACCACTATTTTTTATATATTGTCTTTCAAATATACCATAATTATTTTGAAAAGGTTTAAAAATTATACAGCAAAAATCAGAATCGATTCTTACAAGTTATTTATGATCACTAGTTCACTCAACGTTCTAAAACCTTTCCTAATGTATTATTTTTTCTAGTGCCATAGTTAACTTTGTTTATCTATTCTAGACCAATTAGTTTGTAAACATTACGATCACATTGACATAACACGATAACCTATGACTCCGCTAATCAATCAGTCTAGGAAAGGAGGCCTTAACAAGTAACTTATGAGTTATGATGATATCACATGTTTCATAATTAGAAATTTTAACTATTTAATTAATATTTTTTTTCTTGTTATAAAGACACACGTCGCATGTGTTTATTTGGTCTTTTGAGCTGGTTAAGGTCAATTTGTCCACTTTTATTTTTGTCTAACACTAGAACTTTTTGAAAACGTCTTTCTTCAATTATTGAAACTATTATTTTAACAGAACAATAATGCCATCACGAGATTCATCGTTTGGAATCGGATTCTCAATCTTACCAATTATCACCGGAGCCTCAAAGGGTGACATAAACACAACAAGAAAAAGCT
This sequence comes from Eutrema heterophyllum, assembly GCA_002933915.1. Classification (NCBI taxonomy): domain Eukaryota; kingdom Viridiplantae; phylum Streptophyta; class Magnoliopsida; order Brassicales; family Brassicaceae; genus Eutrema; species Eutrema heterophyllum. Next base: position 202,899 of record PKMM01026164.1, on the reverse strand, counting down.
CATCATCTAATCACTTGATTCGGTTGAAACTTTATATCTCCACTCATTACAGTCACTTGTTGTTATATATCATCTTCTTCTTTTTTTGTTTAATGCATTATATATCGTAATGGTCAAAACTTGGCCCAATTGATTAAGTTTAGTAAAAAATAAACCATTTAGTTGAATTATTGAACTATTGTATACTCTCTCTTATCCATAATAGTTGATGTTTAAAGATTCTACACACAACTTAAGAAATCACACAAAATCATAATTTTTTTAATGTTTTTTAAATTTAATTTTTTTAATGTTTTTTAAATTAAAACATCATTTATTGTCTAATTAAATACAATTCAACCAATGATAAAAAAGACTGCGGAATATAAATGGTCAAAAATAAATATAAAGACTTTAATTTTGCATTAAAAATGTAAAACATCAATTAAAATGAAACAATTTTTTTTTGTTTAAATATCAACTATTATGGATCAGATGAAGTATTCTTTGTTTTATGGTGCAAAACTCCATTGAATGTTTATCATTTATTCACACTAACAATATTGATAAAATTTGGCGATGTTAAAATAATATTAGGTTTGTATCGAGTCACACATTTTTAGATGAAATATAACGTTATTATAATGTATAACAATAATTGTTTTGGATATAGATGAAGTCAGTATCTTTGTATGTCCACACACGTTAAAAGCGTGAGGTTGTGAAGAGATATGAACAACAAAAGAAAACAAAGGAGGAAATATATAAAAAATATAAGAGGTAGGGCTTTCTTCTTTCAAGGAGTATGAAGTTAACTCTATACACAATGGCTTCATTTAGAAGCCAAGAATTCCCATTTACCCAAACAAGCGTGCTTTGCTTTTTTCCTTTTCTACAATCTCAACGACTTTAATATTTATTCGTTTTAATCTATGATATACAATTCAGGAATCAAGTAACAAAAACATTATATTTGTATTGAAAAACCCTTTTATCTGATATTGGAGTTTTCTAATCATCTAATATCGCAAGCCAGCAATGCGTGTGTGGTGCTTCCAACCTTAGGCTATTTTTAAATTTTAATTGTAAATTTCTTAAAAAGAAGAAGAAAAGCTAACTTACGTCGAAAAAAGAAAAAGAAGAGAAACTAACTTTAATTAAAAGATATATTAAAATAAAGGTTCGAGCTTTAAAGCTTGCGCAGTCGCGGCTTTATGAACACTGTCACAAGTGACAAACTTATAAAATTCATTTAATGAATGTTATGAAGTAGTTTGCAGAAAATAATAGCTAAAATTTTGAAAAGAAATACTTTGGGGTTATGTTATATGATCTAAACGGGTGAAACTATTATCCGTGATCCGAGATCCGCTCCAAAAATCTGGATATCCGAGGGGGTCGGATCCGGATCCGGATAGTAAAATATTGGATCCGTCAAAACCGGATTCGGATAGTTAAATTATAAGATCCGGATATCCGTATAAGTTAATTATGTTAAAAATTTATATTTTATTAATAATTTTTAATATATTGAGATTTATATATATAAATAATTTAAATTAAATTTTTTTTTTTTTATAATAACAGATTTTTGTTTACAAAATATTATATCAAAATTTAAGTTTATTATTATTTTCAATATTTTAATATTTTTTATTATTTTTACGGATCCGAATCCGGATATCCACAAATATCTTAATATCTAGGCAGATATCTGAAGTCCGGATATCCGAAAGCTCCAGATC